>DWPT01004115.1:0-13615 GCA_018251895.1 Agathymus mariae mariae
CAGCGGCATTAAAAGAATCGAAAAAAAAAAAAAACTTTTGTTTTCTTCCTTTAAAACCAGTGGAATGGAAAGGAAAGCCTGTCTCAGCTGTTACCTCGAAGTTGTCGTTCTGGCTGCGCTTCGGGAATGATTACTTTACTTACATATACATAAAATCTGCAGACCTGAATGGATTGGTAGGAACTCCTAGATGTTTTATCTGTACCCGACTTGGTTCTTCTAGTAGTCGCTTCTCGTGGTTGATTTAGTTGGAATCATATCACTTTATTATAATTTTTGTTTTTTAACCAATGAAGAGAGGCTCTGTTCAAATTTTGGTCTCTTGTTTTGTTGTAATACTTTTTACTATTACTTATATAGGTACGTTTTTGTAATAAAACGTATCTTTGATATTAACCTGTGTACAAAACAAGTCCTTACAAATACGATTTTGCCTGTGTAACAATAGCAAAGACTACCTAAAGTAAATTTAATAAATGAAACTTATTATAATGATTCTAGGTTTTTATTTTGGAATATATATTTACTATTTATATATTATATTGGATATATATATATATATATATTTGGAAAATATTTTTAGAATTGAGAACGTTTTTGTTTCCCTATATTTTCTAAGATTCAAAAACTTAAGTACTAAGCACTGATACTAATAGATCACCTAGAAATGCCTTATGTACTAGATTATTTTGTAGATTTTAGGTTGTTGATAATCTTAATCACACTTGAAATGGATATCCTTTAACTAAAATGTTTCCGTAAATTAATAACGGCATCGCAGTTTTTGCTGACTATGATCCAATTTAACCCAAATAGATTAAAATAGAATATTAGAATAATAAAAATTAACCTTTCAAATCCTACAGTTTAGATATATAAAACTTGCAATAATATAAATTTAAAATAGGAAAATGTAACTGCTAATAATTAGGATCTTGAACTTTACGAAGACATAAAGGATACACTTCTTCGATCGTTGGAACGCGACGGGCGACAGGCGACTTTCGGCGGGTGCACACAGCTGAAGCTGCATGTTAAGTAGGAGAAGTGTCGCTATGTTTATGGTGTGTATGACGCACTCAAGCTCAGGAAGCGGGCATGACCCGTGTCGTCCGTCCGCCGAAGCGCCTCGCGGTCGGCGGTGTCCTCGGCTCCTCGCGTTCAGTAGTCACGCGCCGCGGCTTGGGCGCGCCCTCCTGCCGTCTCCGCGGATATTTATAAACTCGCACGTCATCACTGTGATATAAACTGCTGTTTATTTGTCGCCCGAAATTCCTAGTGAATGTCCTTACGAACCCCGGACGGGATCCTCTGATCAAAGATAAGAAGTTCGACCGCTAAAGCTCTCTGCGAAAAATTGCCATACGTCACTGTCCTAAGGTAAACAGTACTATTTTTGTAAGGAGGACAGTCACCTCCCTTTGTTGTAACCAAAAATAAAAGTGATGGTAACGTTGAATTTTCGTTGTAGCTTTAAGGGAGCACAGCATCCTGATCATTTTCACTGCTCTATAAAGAATTCCACAAAGCGCTAGATTACTAAAGTTTTGTGTAACTTCCTTCATAGCATAAATTTTATATTTTATACACAAAATATAATATTAACAATGAACAGCAACTCGGCAGCAATCTTAACATAAAAAAAAACTTTTAGGTATATATAATAAGTGAAAAAAAGATGTGAAGTTTAATCAACTCCACACACAACTCGCACAACAGTTAAAGGGTTTTAGTTTGAAATAGGTACTACAAAATGGTTTTGGTAAAAAAAACAAACTTTTATTATATTATACATTCAATTCTGTGATGTAAATTTAACAAATACTCGGTTATAATTAAAGGTTTTGTATAATTACACACCAAAAAAAAAAAATATTGTTTCTCAAACAATAATAGGTATGACGAAATGCAGCGAATTATAAATATTTAATATTCTATTACCCGGTTGACCTTATACTGCCAAAATTGTAGAATGTTGATTTAAGTAAAATGTCGTTACTCTTCATTAGTGGTACTGCTAAACGGGCATTATTAAATGTATTTTATATGTTGTATTTGTAAGAATCGCGTCATTGAATGTTGATGAGTCTAGCAGACAGACATATAATTAATGAGTTAATTTCGAGTGGGTTATAATTGGATGTTATGTTTGAAACCCGCTGACGCTACACGTGTGGAAAAAATTCAATGCAGTCAAGTCACGAACGAGGTGGTTTTTGCAATCATCGAGTGCTGATTCATTAGCGACCCCCTTACATCGTATCAAACCCTCCATAAATATTGTAATCGAACACTAATTGGGTTTTGTGTATGAGGTACAGCTACTAGTTTGGGCAACGCTATCAATAATTTGACAATCGTGTGTGTGTGTGTAACTTATGTTAATAATGCTGGCTCTTATCTCATAATACAACTAACACGTTTGTACTCCATTTGGCATGATATTCTTAAATTTGGCAGGTATGTTCTTCGGGTTCTCGTCGGCATTGCCAATATATCCAATGAAACAGTGAAATAATATATCCCCTCATCAAGGACGTCCGCTGTTAATTATTTAGAATTAGCTGTTAATTATTTATTATGTTTTAGAATCCTGTCGGTACCAGTGACGTCAATAAGGCATTCTATATCAGTTATACTATATAACTATATATGCACATATTATTTGTGGCAATTATAATTCGTAATCGTATTTGTAGTAATGTACAATCGCTTCAATGTCATTAGACCCTTATTTGGAGTACAATACGTAATATTATCATTTACAATTTTCCTTGCTTTACAATTTTCCTTCCTGTACCATAGAATTCAAAAGCATGTTTACAGTTTTAAGAAATACTAGCTCGTTTATTAAATAAGGCCACGTTATTGTTGCTATCTTCATTGTATAAGGTATTTAATATGGGAATCTAAACAAAATTCATTTCTTTTTTTCTGTTCAGACTAAGGTGTATACTGAAGAATGACAAAATACGTTGAACATTTTATTCGGGAATATTTTTTTGAACATTTTTTACGGAAATCGTTTTAAAATTGGAGACGACTGTAATAACAGCTTGATCTCCTTACCGTTTTTTATCAGTATTGACGGATATGATAACTAGTTTAAACCTAATTCCAGGCAAAATATAGTTTAAAAAACGTTATGGGATACACTTTAAATGGTTGTTAACAATTTGTCTCGTGACGAAACCTTTTGTTATGTTCACAAAACCTGTTTGCGTATGTGTCGATGTCGTATGTATCTTCTGCGATAAAATAAATTATTCAAACCATAACCCACATTGCGCCTCATATGTAGGTACTAAGGACGTTCTTGTTTGGATCTCGTCAAATTGTCCTCGCGCCTCGTCTTGTAGTTTATACAAACAATTCAATCACTAACTACGGTGATACCAATGATACGGCCATTTGCAAACATACATGTTTCTCAAGGGAACTTATACTCCTGTTTACTGTAACATTTTTCGTGATTGTATTGTAATTAAACCTTATACGTACGCTGAATCCATGTTCTTAGGCACGCTTAGTCCGCTATTTTAACTTGACGAATTTAATATTATTTTTATTTAAGCTGATGACATCGACTATATAAATATCCTATTTAACACAGAGACGGTACTTTCAGGTATTGTTTTTCGAAACAATTTTTACGAGTGAAAAATGTGTGGAATTTGCATGTCTATTAGATACACGAAACACATACGCGTCACATATTTCGACTTGTAAAGTATTTATGTGTTGTTGACGACAGAGAACGAGGTTTGCGAGGGGAGCTCCGGGCACCGCGGGTCGCTGCGCGGCGCCAACAAGCTAGCTCGCCGCGCACGCTCCTTCAAGGACGACCTGCTCGAGCGCATCTCAAACATGCGTTCGCCCGCGCAGCCGCACCATCCGCCGCATCTCTCTTCCGCTATCAGGTCAGCGCCGACGTTATCATGCGTGTCCGCTGATAGCGCGTACTCGCCCGCGCAGCACGTACACTCGTACGCATTTATAGTGCATTTGAGAAATAGAAAAATCATAACGTACCCTTAGCCAAGTTACAGTGTGGGCCATGCAATTGCATTTGTCTTATTTTATTACTCATTGACACGACGACACATAATGAATTAAACACAAACGATTGCCGCGGGATACAGTAACAGACGTACGTTTTTTTGTAGTTATAAAAACTAGACAGTGATATTCTAATTGGATAAAAATTATATAAAAACAATTAACATACCACAGACACCCAAGACCCGATTAATAAATTTAACTTTCACATAAATATGGCACCGCTGGAATCGAACCTAAGGCCCGTTTCTTGACAGGTGGAGTTCTTTATTTATGTATTATTATTTATTTCATTATCAGGCGAGCTACAGGGACGTCATATAAATAGAAAACCGATCAATTCCGATTAAAATCACGAGCATATAATATACCATTTTATTTTAAAAGTTAAATGAAATTAATTCGAATTGAATATTAGGTGATTGTTACATTTATTTGTACTATCTTTATGATTTTTTTCTCTGCTGTTTCAATTACTTTCCACCTCTAAGTATATAAGTTTATAGTTGCTCAAGATGGTCGTTAAACCATGGTTCGTTCACCTTCGTAATACTTAGTTTTATTATTTTAAATAAGGTCGAAAGCGTTATAGTTACGAGTACTTTGCTAATTACTAAAGCACAGCCGAGAGAGCAATGGTATGGGGCGGGGTGCGTAGAACGAGTATCCGCTATATTAATCTCTGTATACAAAGATTGGGACGATGTGTTAGAACTAGAGACGCACCATTTACAATATACGTTCAATATTCCTATGTGATTTAAAACTGTTGTTTAAAGACCTAGAACTAATTGTCAGTCAAATCCGTCCCTTAATGTTTTGTTTGCAGTTTCAGTGGATTTTTTTACAAGCAATGCGAAAGTAGAAAAGAAGTACTTTTTATTTAAATCAATCATAATTATATGATAATAAAAAAAAAAACACTCAGAATCATAGCGGGACAGCAAAAAATACACAGATTATTATGTTAGTGGTGGACTTAAAATGTCTTTCCATATTTACCTTTTTCAAATTGTTTACACTGCGTTGATATGTATAAGCAGGGAGATATAATATTTCTTATCTAAATTGATAACTATTGTTACACACACTAAGCCCTGCTATCTATCTTACTGTCGAAAACAAGAAAGTGATGCTCATTTTATAACAGTTTTATCTAGGTCCCTAGATCGAGAACAATGGTTTTTGTGTTATGTTCGTTATGTAATAAAAACCGGTGTTAATATGTCTTTAATCTCTGTACCGAATTATGCTAGTACCGGACTGTATTCAGTGTTGTTATGTTAATGCAGACATGCATTAAAGTTGCGGTGATTATGAGTCATAAGCACGAACAACAATTGTCGCAGCCATTAATGACATTGTCGGCTGAAATCTCATTAGTTCAGTGCGTGCAATGTTAAATGATTACATTTTAATGTCTGCGACGAGCCCGCCAGCGTCTATGACTAGCTGATTTTTTTTATTAACGGACACTACGCCGGCATTTTTTGTATGACTGAGGTTATTTGAAAGTAGTCCACTGTGTGAAACACTCAGCAAGTGAGTGTGCCGATGTGATCAAGTGTTTCTTCGCGTCTCAGTGGACTTTAGGTGTTTCTAAATGTCGAACACGGCGCGATCGTCGGTTAGCGGTTGGCTTAACAGGCGTACAAACGGACTTCATCGGCGGCTAGTTAACAATGGAAAACGGTACGGCTTTTGCACATTCTTACAAGTGTCTGTGTTGGAACACCAAGCATAAATAATGTAATGTGTTTGTAGCACTTTAGCTTGTTCGGAAAATTTAATGATATTCATGTTGACATTAGATAAATTCATGATGGAAGAATGTCAAACATTCTACAAAAATATTAGTAATAAAAACCTACGTACATATACATATATATATATATATATATGTCGACTTTTAATTATAATTTTTGGTGTTGATATCAAGATCAATGATATAAAATAAAAATTCTAACATGTGGTTTGTGGAATTAGAATCATAATGATAGTCTTCATCTATTACCGATGACGAGCCGGTAACATGACTAACATATATTTTACGCCAATCGATGTTAACTCCTGAATAGCGTGTCGTATAGGCGGGTACGTCGATGTAAATAAATTGAATCGTCTTGTGTTTTCATTCAATATGCTTTGCGGCAAAGTAAGTTGAACCGGGACCTCGTAGTTGAATATCAAATATAGCTTAGCTTTGTTATACGTTCGCGGCGTGGACTCGCATACGAAGTAGCTTCTTTCGCAATACTCCGCAGCAAACATGCCAGTCGGCGACACATTCGTCTGACATTTGTATGTCATCGTAGTACTAAATTATTTTATATTGAATTGCTTAATCGATTACGTGACCTTCATTGTGAAAGTGTTTTAATATAAAATTCCTTTACAGTATCTTAGTCTTTCTTATCTTAACCCAAAATAAATTTCTATTTTATTCTTAAAATTTGACGATCACTTTCTATATATTTCTGAAATGAAATCAAATATAACGCATGTTGTTTCAGATCACACTCCCCTCTTAGTCCGAAACTTCGGAACATGGGGACAAAGGCATCCAACGCTGAAGACGGCGAAGTAACGCCCGCCAAAGAATTGGAACGGCTGGTAAAAGAGGTGCGTTTTAACTATTAACGTAAACATAATAAAAAGGTACATAATAGTTTACACCCGGTCTGCCCGTTCTTGATTATGAGCCAACATCCTGTGCTTGTGGTGCACGTTGTTTAACAACTGTTGAGGTGACAGCTTGTCCATTCCATCGTTTGTAGGTCGCTGGGTGTGTGCCATGCGGCTAAATCACGATGGTTTTCATGCATGTTGGTAGGAGTTGTTAGATGCCAGATACAATCAACCGGGAAATGTTTTGCGTATTTGCGTTGAATCGCTGGTGAAGTAGTTAACTCGAAGGTTAATAATAGCTTCTTTTTTGGCCATCAACGGATAGTCTGTTAGTGCGCCGGCGGAGGTTGTCGCCCATCAGGCGAGTCTGTCAGCCGTTACTGTAAAAATGTGATGAACATAATTCATAAAATACGATGATTTTACATTGTCGTATGGGAACAATCTTACCGTGGTTTTATAATTGCCCTTTGTAATACTGTAGAATGAAAAATCATGTGTTGTTTGTGAAACACAATATATAACTAGAACATGATATAAAATATACAATATATTTATCTCAAATATTATAAATAAAAATGTCAGTAACTCTGAAATGTACGTAATGTATGTGCATACTCGTACAATCGTGCATACCTACTGTACAAGTTTTTTGGAACGTGAACGTTAGGTGAGGTCTGTATTGAAGACCGATACTAAATAATAATTACAATATTCCATTACTTGCCGCACCGGTGGTATTTTGAACATATATATATATTTTATTTTTGATTGTTAAACTAGTTTAGTCTTCAATATTAGCGGTTGTAAACAACCAATAATCATCAATAATCTACTAGTCTATTGGGTGTTTCAAGATGTGTTCGTTTAAAAGTATCTACTATGTATGTACGTTCATCACTATTTAAACATTGTGATACTACATTATGCCATTGTGATAAGAAGGCGTCTGGTTGCTCGGCATCTATTGAGGACATTGTTACAATTATATACTAATTCTAATTATAAATTTATAACTGTCGTCGAATACTATAGGGAATGATTTGTTTGTTATTGTTGTTGACAAATAAACAATAGCTTCGGTGTACGTGTGTGTGTGTGTGTGTGATAGGAGGAACATAACCTTGAAAATATTTTTCCAGGTCACGTTTGGTTTGAAGCATTTCTCGGATGTCATTACAAAAAGAAAACTGGAAATGTTGCCAGACAACGGCACGATCGTGTTTGAATCGATTGCAAATATTCACAAAGGTAAACAATATAACGCAATTGATTACTCTATGTACAATGTTATACTCTGGATTGTTGGAACAAGGTTTGATAAATTTTATTTGAGGTAAGAAAGTTAATGCAGTCAATCTAATGCTAGGAAGATAGTAGATCTTTGTAGGTTAGAACCGCGGGTGACTGTAACCATTTTGGTGCTGTATGTAAGGCTTGGATCTTTACTCGCCACTGCGGAGGCCTGAAGCGTATTCCACCAATATTCTTCACGAGTAACTACAGTATAACTGCATAAATATTAATGCCTCCAGACCAGTTACCAACGCGAGTGTCATATAAAATTACAGAAATTGAATCATGTCCTCTAATATCACGAGTATGCATTTTAAGTACAAGAAAAATTTACAACAATTAAAAAGAGTACCATTTCGGTTGCAGCAATCAAACCTTACTGCGGCCGGTCGCCTCCGCTCATGGGCGCCGTGAAGCGGCTGTGTCAGGCGCTCGCGATGTTGATCAGGTTGTGCGACGAGGTGACGGTGGTCAGCCTGCGGACTGAGGGCGGCGACGAGGATTTGGGTGCGGCGGCGGCCGCCCTGTCGCCGGACCACGTCAGCTCGGTGGTGAAGGGAGTCACTGCGGCCGTAGAGGAGGTGGCCACGCTCGCTCAGCAATACATGACGCGGCCGGCGTTGTCGCCGCGACCGGCGCTCGTCTCGCCGCGGACCTCAACGCAGAGGAATTCCTTACCTGGTGAGAGAAAATAACATAGGAATCAGTAACAATATTACATTCATTTTTGTTAGTTTAAAAACATTATTTAATATGCGACGGATATTATAAAGATTCTAGTTTTTTTCTCAATACCCCAATCCAATCTATTGCACAAAGATGAAAAATCGTGATAGTATAACCTATAAATTGTGATTACGTAGATCGGTTCGTACTAGATGTACGAAGGCACTGTATTTGCTCGTTTTAAAATGCACATACCGTAGTGTGGTATAGACAACCAGCACTAAAGTAATACGTAGTGAATGCCCAACAGTTTGAACGTGCAGTTGATGACAGGTTGTAATCGTATGCAATTAAATCATTATAGATGTTTCTATCGGTTCTGTATTTTTTGCAGACAAGGTTAAAATTAAAATGTAAATTAATTAGATTTTATCCTTTTAATATTCTGATCCGTTACATATGGAAATGCGAATCACTGATGATAAATAAATAAATTATAATATACAAAATCTTATTAAAATATCAAGAGACTAGCTGCAGATTAGAAAGTGTCACAAAACTACACTTTAGATTACTTAAGATTAATTGATAACTTTTTATGGACGGATTGCAATGTAACTAATTATAAGTATCAATTGATGCTTACTGCAATACATTAGTGAAAACCACAAGGAAGTCGGTTAAGCCGTCTCTGAGATAAGCGCGCACAAACGCACATAAAAACAGACAAATATTCTATCAACTATTATTTTGGGTTCTACTGCGTTAATAAATTCCGTTGTTAAATTAACCTTAAGTTTTGTAGCTTTAAATACTATTAAGATGAAATTGAAAATTGTAGTTCTAAAATATTTATCACTCATATTCATGTTTCCTTGATATGTATAATGTGTATAATCGTGTATCGTTGACCTTCAGTTTTGACGATATCAAATTATGATAATAGCTTAAGACTCTTATAACGCGGACGAAAGAACCCGATCTCGTATAATTAAATAAATTATTAATAAAAAATATATAAAGGTTGACTGGGTAGTAAAACCAGTGTTATACTATATCGGCCGATGGACACCGTAGGGAGCAGTGGCTACGATATGTGGCAGTGGTCCACATTCTGTTTCGATATCAGAAAAAATATATCGCTTATGTGGAATTGTGCTCCACTGTTTCCTCCAAGGATACAATGTTACCATGCCGTAACAACACACAGGAACAAAGGCGAAGAGCCGTTGATTTCGACAGAAAAGCCGCCACTGTAAAATATTGCATTAAGTTATTAGTCAAAAGTCAAATGATCAAACCATAGGGAATAATATAATTTAGTCTGCGGTTGAATATTATTACTATTAGGTATTTTTTAAAGTGTTAAATTTATACAATTTTTTTATTATCATTGTATTTTGTATCTTTGACTTGTTTTATGACGTAAATCCTGTCTTTTTATAAACTCACACTTTTATTTGCAAATTTATCTAATCGAACTCCCTACATAGCGATAAAATCGCCTTTCAACACATACTGTACATGTACATGTAAGCTTTAATTCCGGTGTACAATAAAGCATGTCAAGTTAAATAAAACATTAAAACCCGTTTAGTTAACAAGCAACACTTGTGCCGTTGTTGAACTGTAATACTCGGTCAGCTATTGTGCCAAAACTAATGGTCGTACACGAGTAGAGGTCAAACGCAACGCTCTGGTGGGACACGCACGATTTACCCGTTTATATACCGTGCTTTGGTCGACTGTATAAACAAACATGCTCGTGAGATGGAATAGAGCTTGTGCAGACACTCGGCCTGGTAACATTGAATCATTGTTTCGTTTCAGACATCCCTTTGACGCCGAAGGAGCGTTCGCTGCTGACGGGCGAGACGAACACTGAAACGGGGGGCGTGCGCGCGTCTCACTCCTCGGAGTCCGTGCTGGACGCGCCCGACTCCCCGCCGCCCAAGCCAGCCAGGCCTAATAGGTCAGATATTTTTAATATTTCATCACGAATTCACGGATATGAGCAATTGAATTTAATTCATTAGCAACCCGTTACTACGGGGCATGGGTCCTTTCTTGCTTATGAATATTAAAATGCACTGTAGATTATTTTCAAACTACGGTCTATGGCTGATTACTGATTGCCCTCCCGTCGACAGTTTATAGAAATGCCAAAAGTTACTGAGAGATCGAATTTTCATCTTAAATAAAGAAAGCCATGGATAGAGAGATTATTGAAAACTGCTCAAACAATGTTTCTTTTGATTAGAAGATGCACTATAATAGGGATGTTATGGAGCTCCGTACATGTAACTGAAACTATCGGATATCCGAAACAAAAAATATGCACGAAACCGCCAATGGAACCGATAAAAAAGGTTCCAATAATTTCAGATGTAGTATTATCAGTAGTATTATCAGATGTAGTAGTAGTAATTTCAGGAGTAGAGTCTAAATGAAACAATGACAGGTTCTAGCGCCGCCGCGTCGGTCTCATTTTTAGACTGCTTTTATTATTTAATTTGTCAGACTATTGCTGTTTTCTATGATTGTGATATCAGTTAACACCTAGAAAAAAGTCAAAGTGGTACCTTGTAAATACATTATATTTTTTTCAAAGTCGTAAGTCATCTTCTGGATTCATCCGTAACCGAAATTATCCGAAACAATCTAATTCTCTGAAGTAATTTCATGTTCGTAACGGTAACCAAAACCAGTAAAATATTACATATCCGAAATTTCATACCCATAACATCCATATCCACAACTTCATAGCTTTGATTAGGTGTAGTAGATGGCGCTATAACTAAGATATTAACAATTTTATACTTGTAAGCGACAAGTCGAGTAAAATGAGGAAAGCTTCAAAGCAAGTTGGTAAGGTGAGGTGGCAACAGAAGGCAGAGAGAATACTAGGTTCGTTGCTAGCGCGCGGAAAAAAGAAGTGTTTCACCGTTGCGCTCGAAGGTGGATTATATGCAAAAAATATTAAACTACCTTCCATTACCAGTCTCCACAATTTATTGGTTTTTTAATATAACAATAGATGGCGCTAGTGGTACTGAAGATAGATAATAAAACAAAATATATAGGGTTTATTTGGCTACAGAATGTTTTTAATCGCGTCAAGCACGTCATCAACAATACTTTTAAAAATTCATAAATAATTTTTTTTTTCAATAAATATTAACAACTGCCAGATAAGCTACTTAAATATTATTAAAAAAACTCACCTTATTACATTTTTAGTGTCCCAATTCACGTTGAGCTTTCATTCATTCATGGGATTATTTCTTTTATGGCATTTAAGCCAAATAACACTTGAAAGTCAGCCGTTATATCTAATTGCTGCTAATTTTTACACCTAACAATAAATTATTTACTGTTTGATTTGGCACAAGAATAAAGTGATGGCACACAGTAATATCTTCTATTTTCATAACAATAAATAAACTAGTATTAAAGCTTTATACTCACACGTATGTAATAATATTGAACGCTTAGTCAGACCCGTAGAAACATACGCACCTGTTGCGGGACATAACATACGGCTGATGCGTGAGAACAGACAAATTTGTATATCTCCTACGGTCGTGTATTAAGTCTAAAAACCTGCTAGGGAGTACCAATACGTACAATATGTATATAATTATTATACTTCGTTGAGGGAATAACATCATAGACAATCTTTAATAGAACAGTATATTTACGTACGTAACGAACAATTTACACGTGAGTTTTTACTATATTGTTCAACCGATCACGTTTTATAACGGCAAAATATATCCGCTTCGATGGTCACTTAACCACTTTCAATTTCAGCATCATCGTTAGCGTCAATTTTATCTGTTTAATAAATTAGCAATATTCATGAATTTAAAAATACTCTACTAATTTTTAATTTACTGCAAACATTATGTAAAATGTTTAGTAGCATCGTAAGAATCGAATTGGGCCAACAATATATATTTGTGCTGTTAAATACAAACATAGAAAGTAGCTGTACACTTTCATACAAATGGCTAGTAACTGGACCTCGTTTCTCTTTGTGAAACGTGATCCCTACGTCAGGCGTTACGTTACGTACGTCATCGAATAGCTCGACACACGGCGACTGGCCATCCATTTGTTACATATCCGCAGGGATACTCCCTGCGGTACTGACGACTTGTTCTGCCTCTTCACTCCCTGGCAGCACCACACTTCGTTATGTGTTATTTGTTATGCGCGATATTCGGCCGAATACGAAGTGTGGAGGGCTCGTTCGTCTATATTTGCTCTATTCTTCTTGAATATTCTTTTCTTATCCGTTCACTTGTCGGTTTTTAACACACTTCAAAGGATATTAATAAGCCGAATGTGTGTGTTGTCTGCCCACACTTCGTTCACTCATTCGTTTGAATCCATTCATTTAGTAACATTTAAGTAAAAATAAGTTGCAGCCACAACCAACGCGTACATTTTGTTTGTACAAAAGCCAAACACGCGACATATATTTGGCATTTTGTGGTGTGTGGTGTGTGTGTGGGCACCAAAAGTGGATGGCATATTTGTTGTTCGCTCACATAACAAATATTTGGGTGAATACAGTGAAGCCGCATAACATAGTGTGGTGCCGTCATTATACGTACCGCGAGTGATTGGAATGGTCTGTGTTCTCATTTTATTACAATGTGGATGACTTCAAGTCAATAATGAATAATGTGATTTACCATCTAGAGCTACATCGCCGCTTTTACACCATCAGGTGGGATTGTAGTCGAGGAAATAAAACTATATTGCCATTAAAGCAGGTAAATTAAAGTTAACATTTTCACACTTGTTATAGAAGAGGTACGAACATAATTCGTTGAATTTTGTTCAGACATTAGAGCCTACAGTCTAGTTCAGTGATTCCTAAAGTGGTCTATATCGACCCCTAGGGGTCTATGACAACCTGCAAGGGGTCAGCGAAAAAAAATTTGGGGGTCCATGA
>DWPT01004116.1:0-13614 GCA_018251895.1 Agathymus mariae mariae
AACCCAGCGTAAAAGGGAGGGGGAAGGGGGGGGGGGGGGGGGGGGGGCGGGGCGGGGGGGGGGGGGGGGGGGGGGAGGGGGGGGGAGACGTTTTGTTTTCCCCTTTTTGGGGGGGGGGGGGGGGGCGGGGCGTGGTAGGGGTTTCTTGGATTCGTAGGCGGTTGGGGCGTGGATCCCGCTGGTAAGTTTGTTGGTGCACACGATGCTATAATTAACCTAAGATCGCCCTTTGTTCGACGCCATTATCGTACACAATTCACCATCTAATACGCAACTACGCCGCACCGATACGCTTAGGCAACCGAAATGGAATTCTTGGAGACGGTACGATGCTTCTACCAGCAGTAGGACCACCTGCTGGTGGACACAGGTTGGCTGGTCCACCTGGTGGTGTTGACACAGTTGAATGTGCACGCTTGTAATACTACAGGCATCACCAACGCGACGTTTCGCCGGCTAAGATGGAATGTTTCGTTCCAAACCTTAAGTGTCCTAAAAAAATTTGTTGTTAAGAGTTTTTCCAATTGAAATTACTTCGGACATAGAAAGCGGCTAAAATAAAATATGAATTGTGATCGATTGTGTGATTCGTGTATTAAAATAGATTTTGTAACTCACAAAAGAAAAATCAATATGACACGGAATAATGGCAATGGTTATTGACATAAACAACTGTAATGTGAAATATTACTTGTAAATGTGTAAGGCATGAAATATTTAACTTAAACTATACTACACAATTGTGCGACGTAATAATGCGACCGCCATGCCCACGGCGGCGACGCGATATCGCGTTCCGTCAATGTATAAAGTCATCTGCACATTACGCAGTCAACTTCAACCTATTGCGAGTCGCTCCTGAAGATTATCTGTTATAACTCTATAATTTTTATTCAGCGGGTGGACCGTAGAGCAGCACTCCATCGTACCGTTTCAAAGAACATTGCTCACACAACACTATCGATCAGTGAGACATAATTCAATAACTTCAGGCACTACAAGAGAGTTGCGTGATGTTAATAGGCTACTTAATTATAAATCTCTATGGTTTGAAAAAGATATTAATATTTAAATATACACATTTAAAGAATCACAATCACATCCATTCGAAGAATTACTTATTTAGTCACGAGTAGGTAAAAAAGTGATAATTCAAAAATACCGTCATCGAAGATAACAGTTTAAATGCAATAAGTAAATAAATTTGAACACATATATATGTATATATTGCACGTTATATTACAACGATCCAACATACGACAACGTTAAGTTACGAGCGAGACGCGACTCGAATCGAAAGGGGGCGAAAGTGAATACTGAAACACTACTCGAATGGCGCACATTGGCGTCGACGGTAAACATTTAACAATCAATTTATCACTAGTAAATTTACAAATACGAATATCTAGTATCAAAAATAATTCAAATACATACCTTAATTTTGTATAGAGATTTTGACAGTAGCCTTTTGGAATGGCGCGGAGAAGCTTCGTTAATACCTTTATTGCTATCAATATGGAGGAGAGGATAGTAGAAAGATCCTATTATCATTATTAATAATATTATTATTATAACATGATAATGAACAAACCGGCCAACCAAGGCAATGTACACGATGAACAATTGGCACGACATCTGACATCACATTGGGGTTGTGAAAAGCTTATGTATATAAGTCTCACTGATCCACACATAAAGCGAGGGGTTGTGCCGACGGTACGACCAAATATTGACATATCTAACTAATAACATGGCATACAAATAAATCTAGATAGAATGACCACTCGGATCGCCCGCACTTATACCATATTGTATTAGACGTCTGTAATGTCTGATAATAGACTTAAATAGACACACACAAACAAACCTCAGACCCTTCGCTGGGTCCAGACGTAAGATTGTTATGGGCTTTCATACATACAACGAAATCGTTCCCGTGGTGAGCGAAACGGAGCTATGTGTAAGAGTGAAATTAATGACATTTCGTAGGTCTCGTTCGGAAATGTAATTTATTTTCGTCTGAACTTCTTTAAACGTTGAACATTTTTTTAAACAGAAAATTAAAAATAAAAGTATACGAAGACTCGTTATTTCATTAATATTTTTTAAATAAAAATTGGTTCTAAATAAGAACCAAATAATTTTATTAAGAAACGGTACAAAAATTATCCGACATAAGGAATCCGTTCAGAATATCTCTACATTATGGACCTATAGCGCAGTTGGACCGGCCTTTACAACGCTTCGGGAAACAAGTTAAAAAAATTCACAAATAGTAATCGCATTTTAAACAAACGGGACTAATTTTCACATATAGGCTTTGGTATACCAAATCACTCAATTTATTGGCAAAAACCGCATGCCAATCGGTGCAGTAGTTTTTGAAATCGCTTGGGAACATTTAAAAGACAATAAACGAGTTTGACTTAAACCGTGAACTGACGGCACATTATCTAATTCTATAATTCTAATAATAAAATTTGTAACCAGGTTCAAATAAAATATGTATATTCTGTGAAAATTTTTAGATGATTTTGATATAGATCAAAACTTTTTTTTTGTATTCTTTCTCTCTCGGTCGGGCCACGTATCAGACCAAAACCACTAAACAGATTTGGATGATACTTGGTTGCTGCGTGTTGGTTATTTTGAATTATTTTTTTACTATTTTTTTTTTAAGTTCTTACAAAATGTTTGCTATCGTTATACAAAATATGTTGTTTTTTTTTTTGTATGATGCATATTGATAACACGTTCCCGCGGGATAGGATATAACAGTAAATACAGATATTCTCTTGAGAGGATGTTCAATAAAATGACGACAGCCTGGCCGCCAGCTGCGGCTGGTGATGAAACGCTTAGGTTTTCTGGGGCGTAACAAGAATTTCTTATATAATACGTATATTTCTACTTGTATCCGAGGGTCATCCTGACAAAATCTACGCCAACGGAAAAATAGCAATAGGCTCAAACGATCAGACGAGGACCATTCTATCTTGATTGATTCCTTAACGCAAAATCATTATACCGTAGACACAACGGCACCGACACAGACACTTCGCAAAGATATGCCGGGAGTATAAAAATCACCTAAATATCATACAGTGGAGGAATACCGAACACTAATTTATCGGTAAATGGACGTCTTGTCACACTATAAACGCGCGAGGATACATTCCGTTAACAGTCATGGTTTGAATTTAATTTACGTTAAAAAAATATCATTTTTTTTCTTCTTAAATCGGTCCGACAAGAAACGAACACACGGACAGCAAAACCGTTCCGTCGTCATCCCGTGCGTGTGTCGTTGATATCTCGTCAAAACTCGTCGCGATAATTCCTCAACTGTACATGTTACAACGTAATTCGACAAACTAAGCGTAAATCTTCCGTTCGAGTACAACTACTGAAAATATATTTTTTATATTAATTTTTTTTTTTTTTTACAATTTATTTAATATAATATACCCATTGACACAATAAGCGTAGGTCCGAGAAGGGTTGTTGACCGGCGAAACGTGCCGAAAAAAAAACTAGCTATTCAGTATTGATAATTCGTGCTCCAGTCATGCGAATGTAGTACAAAACGATATACTAGACAATTTTATGGCAAAATGAAAGTTAATACGAGAGTCGTGAGGTCACTATTAGTTCGTTCGGATTCACCGATTTGGCGTAAACATATTGACAGTGGCCATAACAATTTAGTCTTTCGTTCGTACGATTAAATAGACACCGACAATCGTTAAACTACAACGCAGCCGTGTTTCAAAGGACAATCGCCGCTCCGTATACAGCGGTAAGGGCTATTTCAGTATGAACTACATTAGTTACAAAATACACACACGTCGTCCACATACCGTGTACTGTAAAATAATTAAAATCGTCACCCTATAAAATGAGAACAACTACCGACAAACAAGAATCACTACATGGGAAAATTTACTTCTAAACTGTTTTTGTTTTACTAATACAGTCAAGTAAGTATACGACACCGATAGTATTTATTCGATTACCATATCGATTACTCGAACACGATACTCAACGATACGTATATATCGATGAAAATTATTTTTACCTAAAATTTTTCCTATACGTCACAGGAACGCAGAATTCAATTGGCCGTCATTATTGCTTCATACGAACCGTCGAAGGAGAGAAGTTCCAACAGAGTATATAATGTAACTTTGTATAATCCACTGACCTCTAATACTTATAAATGCACTGGACTTGGACGTGTTATGGTTTTATTTAAAATTGATTGGCGTTACTATAAAAGTATTTTACAAATAAATTAGGACGCGTTGGAGATAATCATTGATATGCATATCAAAGATAAATGTCAAGAATTGATAGTTACAAACGTCAAAACGGATCCCGTATGTGTACGTATGTAATACAAACGGAGAAACCAAAAGGTTACTTCATTTACGTAGTAATTAGTCAGTTTATGGTTGGGAGAGTGTACGTCGTAGTACACTGTAGTTAGTCATTGATATAACAAAGTCAAACTGCACAACTATTTAGTTACTCTCAGATCCCGCATGGTGGCGCTAAGTGAAATTTTGACAACAGACCTGCCGCGTGCAAATATAACGAATTGGAGCGCACAGCATTTATACTCTTTATTATTATCTCACACAAATGTGTGGCCATATAGATAAAATTGGAAAAATTCAGTTAGTGGTTAGTTAATTATAATTTTATGGTTTCGAGAGCTTCTCCCGAACTGAGGCAACGGCAAAACAAACTGGGAAAAAAATTAGTTTCACGGGAGCCCCGCATGGTGGCGCTGCATCTATTGCTCATGTAATCAAACTGTCAATTGGTAGAATGTCACCGTCTAGTGTATTTATATTTGATCAGTGGTATATCATAACATCCATCCAATGAAACGATGCATTACTTCCTTCCAAATGTCCTAACAAGTGACACAAAAACACAACATTAAAAGGTCGACTAAGGAACGAGATATACAGTTATATGCAATATACCTTTAGTCTGTTAGTTTAAATAGTGTACACTCCAAGATAAAGCAGAAATTTATTATAATAGTGGACAGTGAAAATATGACCCTGTTGCGTTATAGATTTTATTTTGTTCTCAATGGTGCTTTGGGTACGTGGCGACATGTTAACTGATACAAAAGTTGTAAACGCAAACCCGATGTTCAGTGGCAATGTATCGAAGTCTATAATGAAACTGACATAGAACCAGTTACAAATACGTAAAGAACAGGTAATTCACAAGGATTGACATAATTCAAGCGAGCGGTTTAAAACAGTATGAATTACGATGAAATTATTTTTACCAATGGATAAACTTTCTATAGAATTTTATTATTGATTACTACACTAAGTATCTCGATGATGTATTTAATTAAACTTTGAGAAAACACCGACAAATTCTAATTAGTAAAATGGATAGAAAAGTAAAAAACAATCCGTAACTATCACCATGAAAAGTAATAAAATCGATAACGATAACATTATTAAGTAAATTAAAGTAAGCAAAGATTTCAATTTGGTGTACAAGTCGAAATCGAATCAATCCAAATGAAAGCTTGGAGATATGATAGACAATAAAATCGAGTCGGTGATCCAACTGTAATCGCATCACACCCGATGGAACAGTAAACATAATGCACCAGGTTGCGCCAGTTCCGGCAGAATTCAATAATCCACTGTAGCAATTAGCAATCAAGTACCAAGTATTCGAAGAGTTATTGTTCTACCATATTGCCCCAATAAGGATTCCTTGAGGAGTTAGTAGATTAATCGCCTGTCAAAAAGTAATGAAAAGGGCAAATTTTGCTAGCGAAGATCAAATTGAAAAGTCCAACAAGACGCAGGGGTCTACATACGTAAATAACTTGAAATTCTCTTAATTACTGCTAACAAAACTTTGCATGACTTAGGCCCTCTGAAAATCTCATTCCGGCCAATAGACTACGCTTCAGACTTGATCCATCCATGAAGAAAGACTCGCGTACATATCGATGATGTATAACTAAACTTTTTTCCTTCAACTTTTTATCCCTTTGCAATTACGGGTGGATCACCGTACAAGATATCTTCAATAAGACCATTTTAACAAGTACACCCTCCGTTAAAACAGTCTTCGACAGGTTCATCATTAGGGCAAATGGTATCTTCATTGTTAAGTATTGACTGATTGCAGCATCCCTAGTACTTAGTCGGCTGACCTTAGTTCTAACGTATCAACGAATACGTTTAGTTCTTCCATGTGATCGTATAACACTAATACTCCATTGATGTTTCTGTTCAGTCTTCTCGGCGTCTTTTGGTTTTCAGTATAACGATATTCGTGTGTCTATTGAAGGTCGTTGCTTCGTCGATCAGTTCAACTTTAAGGCATTTGAACTGGCTTGGTCTTCAGCTGATACGTTACAGCATGTTAATTGAGGTTGTATTTAATTTGAGTTATGTAATCCGCTGTGTATCTGTTCTTGCTATTTTGATGGATTGATTTCCATCATATTCAGTAATCAGGTGAAAATTTTGTTTAAGATCTTGCACTTTATTATCCTTGGCTCCGTTACCCTATACATTTACTTCCTTTCAGATCTTGAGCGTAACTCCGTGAAAAGTCATCGTCGGCTTTCGACCGTTCAGATAATTTAAAATGTTGATTTAACATTCGTAAAGCGTCAGGTGGTCCTGGTTGTCGCGCAGAGGACGCTGGTTGCGGTACAGAAGGCGCTAGTTGTAGTGTAGACGGCGCTAGAGGCGAGGGCGCGCGACATCGCGTGCTACCTACGCCCAATTAGCCCGTTCGTATTGGCACCCGCCTGGGGGCACATCTCTAATTCCACTAATAGAGGGAAGTGATCTGGAGAGAGAACGAATATTATTATTAGTATTCCAAATTTTGCAGGTGGCATGGAAACCCCAATAAAAAGAAAACGCTAAAACAAGCTTTGACCTGTCACAAATAACTACCTCGACTATAAAATTAACTAGGAACCCTTCACTCAGCAGGGCAGGTCGCCAATGACCGGGTTATATTGTCGTACAAATTTAGTTACTTGTGTAAAAAACCTTGCAAATATAGTACAAACTTTATATTCACAAGACACAACAAATTAAGTCTCATAGACAATAAAATTAATATAACGCTTTGCTCGGTAAAGTCCATGAAATTTATTTGTCGCAACTCGAAAATA
The DNA here is from genome assembly GCA_018251895.1 of Agathymus mariae mariae. Classification (NCBI taxonomy): domain Eukaryota; kingdom Metazoa; phylum Arthropoda; class Insecta; order Lepidoptera; family Hesperiidae; genus Agathymus; species Agathymus mariae. Next base: position 7,187 of record DWPT01004116.1, read on the forward strand.
ACGACAAAACAACTGACTGATGTTACGACCATCACTAGATTAGCTGAGCGTAGGCAACCTTATCACTTTAGATCATCTCCGAACACTCACCCGAGGGTATGTGAGGGTGAGGGCACCCCACCACCTTGTGCTCCCGAAACCAGTCCTGTGAAAGGGGACCGAGTAGTCCCAACGGAGTCATCGTCTGCTTGCTGTAGAAGATGTAGTCGATGATGCCCTTGAAGTCGAAACTGGAATAATAAGAATAATAAATTCTTACATCGCCTTCTGAGCTTTAATATCAATCTCTTTATGTTTAAGAAGTATTGGAATGTACTATATTTTTATAGTGTAGTTTAGTGGAGAAGTCAGTGGTTATTTCGAATATCAAATCTCTGGTAAGGGTAACTTTGCAACCCAAATAAAAATAAATTAAAATTTATTTGTACGTAAAAAAATTAATGGCGTATTTATAACAAAATAACTCCACAGCTGTCAGTCGTCCTTACTAAAATAACAACTCACGTGTAGTTCGTATAGGGCATGATGTCCTCGCTGTACGCGGACGCGAGTTTGAAGTTGTGCGTGAACTCGTGCTCGGAGCCGGGCATGCGTCGGAGGGACGCCGCGTACCCGAGCTCCTTGAAATCCCGATGGTCCGCTGACACTCTACCGGCTGACAGGAACTCGATCACGCCTGGAAATTTTAACGTGGTTTGATTTGTTCCCTGACATAAACGCCACATCTATGGACGCAAAGCAAAATGCGATAATTCTGAAAATCTCAAACTGACCAGCCACGCAAGTTTGTTGCGTTTTGAGGTAAATACTACAGCAAATTTATTTAAACTATAACGTGAACTCACAATTGGTGTGACGTCCACATCACGATATAAATAAATAAAAAAATGCCCTGAATACTAAATAAGCTAAAAACATGTAAACATAATAAAAAACCAGAGTGAGACTAATTTAACATTAGAACAGAAAAGTTGAAAACTGACCGCTATCAGGCAATGAGTTGAAGTCCCCGCACAGTAACAATTGCACGTTATCCCTTTGCCCACTGAGTCGCAAGGTTCGCGCAGAGTCGTCTAATATCGACCGGAGCTCGTTGCTCAGCATCATCGTCTGGATTAGTTTCACGTCGCAAAACTCCGGATCCCAATGGATATGAGCAGTGCACACCAGTATCGGTTGCGCGAGCGCTGTAGTTTCTGTCGGTATACCTGGAACAGCCCGTCACACAAATATTTAGACCGTGTCCAGTTAACATTTACACGACCCTTTATGCTACGTACGTGTCGAATATGGAATAAACTTCTGTCCGTTGGTGATATGACGATGATATGTTCAAGACGAATAACGTTCGGTAAGTTTAGTTGGCGGACTGGAGAGCAAAGTTATATACAATGGATTATAGGAGAAAACTAGTCATTACCGGAAGTCCCCGGCATTTAAATAAAGGTAAGTACAAGGAGTTAGCGGGAGAATAACTACCCAAATTTCCTGGGAGTTGAACGGAAATGTCTGCATTTCGAGTGTTCAAAAAAATATTGAATTAATTTAAAATAAAGGGGTGTATCAAATTTGTTACGTTTGTAATAATGTAATATGACTACATAAAATCTGTGCCAAGAGTTATGTTATTTTTTGTTTAAAATCAGGATAAAACATCTACTATACGTACAATACAGTACAGTTGCAGCCAAATATTTCTTAAACATGCTAACTACAACGACGAGAAACTACCAGGAACTACAACTATAGTATTACTACTATCTACGAGCAAAGCCAATTCATCAGTGTACTTACACTGCGTCAAGTCCTTATACTGTAAATCAAACAGAATGTTTAAATAGTAAAGAAAGATGATCACCTGACTTACCGTTCTCCCACGCTGCCTCTTTCGTCTTCAACAAAGCCGCTAGCCCGATGTTGTCTTTGGGCATGACTCGGTTCAGCATGTTATCAGATCCTTCGCTATTAGCCATTGCTAGCTGATTGAATTCGATTAGATGTTCCTTTACTAATGCGAATCTAAAAACATCATTGCGATAAACAAATATTAGACTTTACACAAATTATTTCTCAAACATTTTATTTCTTGTTAATGAATGTGATATCTTACTTGGCAGATCTAAAGAAGATAGCGCATCCGTCCACGTATTTCCTTTCCGACTCTGACATGGTTTTGGCGCGTGATTTCGGTGAAAATATGCCATCGTATCCATCCTGTTTCAACTCTGGCAAGAAAAAATTATAAAACTGGTCCGTTTCTACTTCCTGGAAATAAACCATCAAAAATGTCTGTTAAATAAGGTAACCCGTCAAAATTTGTAAAGAATAACCTTTTAATTTATCCCTATCGGTTCAACTATGCCTCAGTAGATATGTTGTCTATGCGAATGGAAACATCTATGGGTAATAAGAACAACGTACGCTAACGATAGCATCCTTATTCAAAGGTCTTCCGACTACAGGAACTGAAGTGATCGATGGCTCGTCGGAGGCGCCATTCAGCTAAACATCTCGCAAGCACCTAGAGGGCACATCGCACCGCACAAACCAGCCGACATTGACAGATTATTTAATGGGATACAATTGTGGTGTGCGGCGCGCCAGCCGCACTGTGCGCTCTAGATGTTCAATCTTTTAGATTAATGGAGTGTTTACTGGATACGTAATGGTCAGTTAGGAGCTAATACATCTTCGGTATCGGACCTCACACGCATAGTTGAGATAACGTCAGCTCGGACCGACGGAACGAACGGTGAATTTAGAGATACAATTCAAATTGCTGCTTTGATTTTGTCTTTAAAATATATATATTGTCACTACTAATTCTGCCGTCAAGCTAAAGAGATATTTTGCTATTTCTGAAGATATCTACACTAATAATAATATTCTAGCCGATCGCTTTCTGTACATGAACGACATATGAGAAAAAACATTATTACGGGTCTTTATTGACGCAATACAACCCAAAACAATTGTTATTAGAATTATTCTCTGTGCGTTTGTTCCAGCTAATTTCAGAAACGGCTTAACCGATTTCGCTCTGGTTTTCACTAATGTATTGCAGTAAGCATCACTTAATACTTAAAGTTTGTCTCATTGCAATCCGTCCATAAATAAAAAAGTTATGAATTTATATATGTATTTCTAATTCACAGAATCAAAAAAAAAAAAAAGAAAAACTCACATGCTATTTTTAGGCTTAATGTAGTTATTCCGAAGCGAAGCGAGGGCATTTGCTAGTATTTAATATAATAAAAAAACGGCATTAACGAAATGCAACCAAGATCCATATATATGTTCAATTCTAACATGTAATTGTACATTCAAGGATCACAATACGAGATGAAATGCACGGCAACCGTGTCATTTTTAATAGTTGTTCTGTAATAAACAGGTCAACTTTTTGCATGTGATGAAATTGGTTCAACTCACGGCTTTAATGAGTTTTATTACAAATGCAGTCATTGTCACAACTTTTGTATAACAAATGTAAAATATTACTAATTTCGGTGATGTTATCTCGCAGCAATTTATTATAAACCGGTATCGATATCATATAATTAAGTTTATATAGAACTTTCTATCATTAAGTTTATTAGATATAGATAAATTAATTAATAAAGAATTTGAAAGTGGGTCATTCAGTAGTAGGTATGTACTTAGACAATTTGAAGTACACAGATACAGGTAATTTGAAGTATAAGTGAGTTATAAGATATTTTTGAAAGTAGATTAAATAAGATAGTCTTTTAAAAGTTAATAAATAAATACAGTAACATAGTTAAAAGTACCTGTAAGCTAATAATGTCAGCTGAGTAGTGTCTTATTTCGTCCAGAATGCCCTTCTTCCTGTAGTCCCACTCCAGCGCCCAACTGGGACAGTAACCGTACATCTGTCTTGTTGCGTATTTGTCACAGAGTACGTTGTAGCACATCACTGTGAAAATACCTGAAACAATAAGTTGTGACCACTTTAGGCAATCTGTAATAAGCAGCGCATAGAATACGAGTTGTTGGGAATACACGTTTCCTGAATCACATCAGCGGATAACGACCGCGAGCAAAGAGCAGATAGTTTCTATTTCTACCGAATCGTCCCCATTCAATTCGCAATGACATGTCAAACGGACATCAGACTAGATGCCAATTAGCCATCGCTGAAGCTTTGTTACATTCGCGCGGGACGTGTTGCGTGACAGATAAAACTTGTTCCAATTAAAAGGAGACTCATATTACGCTCCACATGCGTCGCGTACGCCCCTCACGCGTTTTGCCGGCACGCACACAATAGCTTGTTTTTATAATCCCAAGCGTCTATGTTAATATCGTAATTCCATGTTTCATCTCGTCATAATAACTACAGCCACGCGTTCCTATACTTCTCTCTGGAGAATGAAAACGAGCCGTTTAGTAGCAGATCTAATAGACGTGTAGAGCACCCTGGAGCAAGTCGTGTGGCGTGTATTAGGAGCAATATTGATGACGAGGAAATAGCTCTATCGTTTACGAATACGTGTGGACGGATCAACAATCGGCTTCGTATTATGCAATCACTAAATAGAGTTATACAGCAACATTCCCGTTGGTGCAAATTGGGTGCAGAGTGTTTATGGCAGGGCTCTCGCGTAAACCGGTTATAAGGTATGAATTGGGCATCATGCAATGTATCCAGCTGCAGCGACGGACTCATTTCGCGCTATCCACTTATTACGTAAACTAACGTGGCACGACCGTGCTCTCTCACGCTGCACAACACCATTATCGCAGATTTATGCGGACGCGGCGCGCTCGCTCCCGTCTCATTATCTGAACTAAGAGGCTAGCGAGAGGATGACTCCAGCCGCTTGTCTAAATGCCGACATCGTGGAAGACCTTGACGATGCAATTATCGATATTTAATCTTAGCTCAATCTCAGTATATCAACTAACAAAGACGAGGATGTATGTGATAAGACAAAGTTGGTGCGACGAACCAAAGGACAAGACAATGGTCACAGATCGAACGAACCGAAGTCGGGACAAATTGATAAAGATCGCGTTGGTGTTCGTAATCATGCTAATCGCCGCAAAGTCAACGTCACCTGGCGTCGACCGGCTACGATCGATACGACCGCAGCACGTGCTTAACTGCGTCCATTGTATGCCCGATGTGTCGCGTGGCGACGAGGCGCACATGCCAAACGTCGCAAAACAATGCGCGCATCGATAATCACTAGTTGTTTAAGGAACTACGAGCAGGCGAAACGAAAGCTCCGCGCCGACACAATAATAAATGGTAATGTGGTCCAACATGTAGACGCGTGTCTTCGTTTCAAATATATCTGACAACGATGATGAAATTTTACGTGCGCGAACGGCGAACAATTGCAGAAGGTGACATTCGCTGAAGACGGTTTTAACATTATTGTGGTCGAAGCGGATCCTTCCAAGGAAACTATTTTATGTAATAAAAATATACCCATGGAATGTGTTGTAAAATTTTGTAAGATATGGCAGCGGAAGTTTAGCGATAAGTAGAGCATATTATAATTCAGTACAGTACATAATTAATATTTCAAGTAGTATGCGCATCTAGCAGTATTTCGTACTTCATTAATATCATCCTACGTAATGGAATTACCTTTATATTAATTACCTACATTTCATAGAATACCAACAAGTCCCAAATATATTACTATTGATACCGTTACGACTGGCTGGTCACGCTTGTATGATAATTTCGGACATGAATACGATGAGAGATCGTGAGACGTCGTGGCGCATTTTTTGCGAAGTAATAGGATTTATTAAAAGCGATCTAATCGTTACATGATTTTTCATCGGATTAGTAACGTAAGAAGTTAATTAAATCATATTCGGTCATAAAATCTAGGTAATATCAAATAAGATAGATCAATAGGTGATAACGACACTTGAAGACTACGACTGCTGCTGGCTTGCTCCTTAGTTTATTTAACCTTCAGAAAGTTAAAAAAATTATCATGCTGGTTTCTAAATACTACTCTCAAAACCATTGCGACAGACGTAAGACATTTTTTGCAAACAAATACATTGCATATTGAAGGTCAATTCTGTAAAATAGCATTTTAGTTTAGACTAAAATATTGAACGGAAACTCATTATAAAAATTTGCATATGAAAAGCAATTGTGGAGAATCGAGTCATTTTAGCAATTGTAGGACTGTAAAAAACAGATGACGCTATTCGTATGGGAGCTGCGACATTTGTTGAAAGACTCGAGCTTCAAGGAAACGATATCAATAGTACGTATTTCTATATATCTCCCACAGCCTATAAACCACGACATGGAAGTGAACATTATTGAGGAATATCCATTGTCGACTGAAGTTTTTTCCAGGAGACTTCGAGCATAGATAGAGGTTTTGTTCATGGCTAAAAAAAAAAAAAAAAAAACGAAGAGATGATTT
>DWPT01004117.1:0-13611 GCA_018251895.1 Agathymus mariae mariae
GTGGCCTAAACCTTAGGCGCTCGTAATCCCACTATGCATGTCAATTATGTCAATCATACAAGCTATCTACCGGAATCGCCAGCTATCTTTATTTATTGACACGCAAAAATGGAGTTATAGCTCATGGTATGGTCTTTTAACCAGCAATAAGGGATGAATCGATATTATAATCGGCCAAATGTCAATTGTCGATACGTATAAAATTCGATAGTTTTGGTGTTTTACTTTGAGCATACTCGCAAGCTTACCCCGAAGACTGGTTCATCGTTCAACACCGGAGCAGTCTCTTTATCTATTTGTGATTTGAATCTGTTTTATTATATGTAAACGAACCGCGTTATTATATCTGTAATTTATAACATTATTTGGTACTCTCCACAATGCAGCCATTAAGCGGTTCTTACCACATCCCACAATCATTTGTCAGGGAGATTTGTCATATCAAATTCTTTATGATATAAACGGCCCCCAATTTCATTATCTGGAGTGAAGAATGAAGTATCTAGCGAACCATTAATTTCACTGCGTGTAGGCCCGCTACATTGTTTGTTGACCTTTGACATTTGTATGAAAGACGAACGTCTAAAGGCGTCGTAATGAACATCGTATCCGTGATGAAGATATTATCACCCTTACGGTGTTGTTTTGAAATGTTTCTTAGCTGTATGCCATTTAAAAAAGAAAATATTGAGACATTTGAAAAAGACGGATTAAAAATTAACAATTAATTGATTTCAAACTACAATTATCTCCACTTCCCTCTCTGTTTCTGTTTACGTCTCAGTTATAAATAACTAAAATTGTAAAAATACACCGCTTTTAAAAAAAATGGTACACCTAGCACACTGAAAATTTAACTATTAAAATCACAAAATAAAATATATGTCGGACCCACGACCCGTCCCCCGGTAAGCGAGACTTCAACCTATAGATTACAGGTCAGCGTATACGGTAAGCTATTTTCGTAACACAGGAGCTTAAAGCTAAAACTTATAAAAGCTATTTACTTCAATATGACAAGGCGGTTAATACGCAAAACTAATGCAATAACAATAGAATGGGTGCTTCAAGGAATATTTCAGTTAGAAACAAACACGAGAGATTTATCTATGGTTGTGCATTGAATAGTCTATTAATGTTTATGATGCTGTACTTTATTGGCTCATAATGTCAACCGGCGGTTATATTCTATATAAGGTTCTCAGCCTAAGTTGGGGGAGTGACAGGATTATAAATAAATAACTAATCATACTATGACATCACGCACCCATCCTGCACACGTAATTAGACTCTGGTATTTCATGGTTGTGGATTCGATCTCGGCCAGGGTGAATATTTGTGTAAAATAAAAACATGATTTGGTCGTGTGTGATATCAGGATTGTATTTTCGTACTTTTGAAATTTCTTGCAATACTTTATCATTTCGAACTAGATAACTCTTTTATTATATTTACATTTTCAGAGAGATTTATATTTAGAGAGTAACGTACTAGATTGATGAGTTAGTTATTCTCGAATTATTGTCAGATTGAAATGTTTGTGAACGGCATGAATTCCAGTAAAAAATCCTGCGGACTTTCTGGAACAGTAGTTGAACTAAAAATTCACGTGCCCTGGTGTTGAATAGATGAACACATAATTGAGACATTGCATATATAACAGCATCGCCAGGAGAACAAATATTTAAGTTAAATAAATGTTTGTCTTTGCCAGCAACCAAACCAGAGACTATTTAACTACTTAACTACTGGCTTAAAAAATTAAATGAAAATATGAATAGCAAAATTGTGAGTGAAAATTTTACTATTCCGAGCATAATACACTCGTTAAATCAAATCAGTGTCTGATACGGCAGCGCTTACATCACGACTTTAACAAGTAAATACTAAATTTGCAAGACAATTGCATTTGTTGGCAGAATTATCGTCAAAACTACGGATCCTGACGGCCATTAAGTGTCAATACATCGGTCGTGGAGGTGTTGAGTCATACGTCAGCTAAATTTATCGAAGAATTCAGAATTCCATTTTCAAATTTAAGCCACCGTTATAGTGATTTAAGATAATCCCTTCAGTGTTGCTACTCGCGAAATTCAATTATCTTTCGTTTTTCAAATATTGTGCCTTTTATTATACGTTTTGATAAATAATCGTTTTATAATTGTAATATTAATTTCATTATAATCGTAAAACTTATTGTTTTAGCACTCGGTGTGATTATTGTAGCAATCGTGTTAATTTATTTAAAAAAATGGAATTCCAAGGATAGTTACTCACATACTTATAAGTGTCATAATGTTTTTTTTTTTATTTATAGGTAGCCGCTGTTCCGTTTGTCACGTTCAACAATTTTTATTTTTTTATTTAACGCTTTTATAATCACGTATCTGCCTTTTAATCATTCTGGATAATCAAATAGGAGACAGTTTGAACAATATAGTTTGGTACTCCCAAACATACAGAATGATTCTGTATTGTTTACAAATTTCGTATTTCCTAATCTTTCCAATCATTAATTAAAAATAAATATGTTGTTTGTATATGTTGTTAAATTTATTAATTTAATTTTAAATAATATTTTTCGGTGGATTAAAGTAACGACTAATTTTTTATGGACGCGGATAAATTGGGATATTTACGATTTATTGTTTCATCTTAACAGTTTTTACATATAGGTAGGTCACACTAGGCTGTTAGTAAGTATGTGGAATAGGTATTCTAGGCAGAAAATAAAAACATCGCAGAAATCTAAGTAAATCAAAATTTTTATTCTTTATCTCTCTGGTTCCAAAGTGAGTTAATGATCTTGAGTTATGTCTCGAGACTTTTAAAGAAATATTAAATTATTACACAAACACCATGCAACACTTTATTAATCCAAATTCAATTCAATTCAAATTCTAGAATAATATTAACTTGATTATGTTGATTAAGTAAACATGCAAAAGCTTTCGCATTGATAACATCGACACAGTTTCATCTCATCAACACATCTGTTTTCGGACTCAGAAAAAGCACATCATTTCTGTAATTAACGGACGTACAACGGATTATTACATTATTAAGTTATTATTGATGGTTAATTTATCCATAATAAATAGTTGAAAAAAGCCATTCATAATATAACTAATCGTAAATTTAACCATAAGCAATGTTTAAACTAACGGCATTACCATCACAATGATCTCATCGAATAATCAGCTCTGTGAGTTTGATTTGTGAGAATAAAGAATTACAACGCAGCTAGTGTTGGATTTTAAAACCGTCTTCACGATTTCGAAAGTTACCACGGGTATTCGATTATATGCATTACAGTTCAGTCGTTAATGTACTAAATCAAATCTATGTGTTAGCGTAGTTAGTCTTGGGAACCGGCGCCGGCGTAATGAAATGCACCTGCGTAGTAACTGCGTTTATCACATCGTAGTCGTGCTTATGTGCGTATAACGAATTAATAATTACTGTATTAAAGCGGTGAATGACGGTCAGATGATCTGCGTGTCTCAGAGTTCTCGATTTTGTTCTTATGTGTAGAGTTCTAGTTCAAAACACTTACATTTGGTTTCGCCGTGACTGTAATCCGTGTAGTTGGGTAGAAATATCGGTAAACAAAAATCCGGAGTACCCGTTACAGTTAAATTTGATGTACGGTATCCGCGATGATACGATTTAAATCTTACTTTCATCATACCTAAATCTTAACGAGGCATACTTTAAAAATATCTTTTGCCGTCTGCTTGAAAACGGGACATAATCTATTTTAATTATCTTTTATTATTCATTTCTACTCTCTCTTTATAACAAACGTATTCATAGTACAGTCACTACATTAGATTTAAAACCTACGATATTTGTATACCATGTTCAATATATACGTCATGTAATGGAGTCTTATAGCTTACGACTATCGAGTCCTCACCCCTTCATCCACTAAGGTTTTGTGGTGGTTGGTTTGTTTCGTCTTTATTGTGTGGTTCTATATCTTCTGTGTTGACTGGTTCCCATCAGTAATACTACTGCAGGTGTTTAAGGTGGTCATGTCTTCTGTATTATTTCCTGTCTTTATTATCCAGCGACTCCAGCGACTTACAACTGTATCGCCGTTTCTCATTCGCAAAGACGAACGAGGCAATTGAGGCTTTGAACTCAGTTTTGATCCGTGTCCGTACCGTCCTCTTAGACCACCGTATCTATCGGTAGTAACAGCATAAAATCTCTGTATTTGAGATTAGTGCGCTCAGACAGACAGAGCGAGCTATCGTTTCATTCTGCTATACAATATGATGTTTCACGATGCAACGCGCCTGAACAACGTTCACAGTTCGTATTGTTTACATAACAGACGTGACGGTCAATGGAACCTGCAGCGACCGTCTCCCAGGTTCGATGTACTTTCGTCGCTTGTTGCTACACGTCATAATACAGCTTATCTCCCAATGATTAATGGTCGTGGGAGCGCGTACGCATCGCGCCATCAACGGTGAGACGTGAAGGTACGACGGTGGACGGTCGTCAGTCGTGCGTAATGTATTTATCAGCTTTATTGACGACTAGTAATCCGACCTCGCTTCGCTTCTGAAAACGTAATGGAATTATTTCAGCTGCAGTACAGATCTACTGGAAAAAGAATGGCTCGTTGAATCCAAGGCAATCTCCCTAGTTTGTAGAGTTCCCACTAAACATCGGACTAGGCCATGCTGCCACTTACGTCCCAGCTGTTAGAGATAACTGGGCTCTGAACCTACTTCTTTCATTGAGCCAGTTCTCATGGATTTCGTTCCAGGTTTTTACGTGTTTTGATTGTAAAATGGAAGAATCAGTTAACAAGAGAGTTTCTCGCTTTATTTTTGAAAGTTAATCTGTTTGATCATCATAATATATTAAGATCGCATACATCAGAAGATACACAGAGAATGAATGATTTTAAAATCAGCTGATTTCCTTTAGACGTCATACGAGCAGCATCTTTATTCCGCTTTATTTTGATTAATTTTCTTACTACATACTTTACATCTTCAATACCAGTGCCAATAGATTTAATGTTTTCTTGCAGATAGAGGTATAGATAAGTTAGTTAATGCCTTATGAGGTAGTCGCCGCAAACAGATTTGAAATTAAAGGTTAAGTGGGGTGAAATTACTTTTAAGGGGTTTCTCGCAGATTGTACTGTTAGGAAGAATAATTATCAGACACGGAGAAATATTTTTAACTACAGGAGATTGAAATACTTCTCTATTGACTGACTGACAGGCCTGTAGCCGAGTCTGTCAGCTGATTTTGATTGATTGATTAAAACGGGTAAGATGTCATTGCTTCTGTGATTTGCGCATTTCTTCTTTGCCGGTTGGCGAAATCCAAGGCCCCTTTATGCATTTAAAAAAATAATATTTTACTTGTTGTGTCTCGCTAAATAAAATATTAATTTAATGCCCTCGAGTTTAGCACTTCATTGTCGTAAGACCGTAATAAAGTTGCCATTACACAATTAACAATTCGAGACGGCATTAGCGTTGAGTGTTGTGGATTCGTGTCGTGTCGTTCTACAGGTCGCGCGTAATGGGCGACTAGCTTAAAGTCGTGCGTCTTGCCAATTAGGAGTTTTTTGTTTCCTATCTACTAGACTCCCTTTATATCTATTATACATATTGTTACATTATACATATGTTTTTAAAGTTGATACGTGATTTACCTATTGACATTTTCAAGTGACTTCTCAAAACACAGCTTCTAGAATAAGGTTAGAATATATTATAAAGAATATATAATGACAAACAGGCTTGCAAATAATAGTGCCGTGGCGGACTTCGCGCATACTCTGTAATTGTTATAATAATATGTTGATTTAAAAGATGTACTGAGGGGTGTATTTTGTTGTTTTCTCTCCTCAATGTTAAAACTTATTTTCGGAGCGATAGTAGAAGCAAAAATCCCGTGCAGAAGTGTTTTTACAAAATATCCAAGTAAGTCGTCTTTATCATGTAAAAAAATTGTTATGTGCAACTTGTTATATGCGTACATACCTGTTTATTTAAATAAATATTCATATTCTGACTCTCCCGTTCTTTGGTTTCATGTGGTGCGAGTACCATGAATATACAAAATTACGACATCACCAAAACCTAAGAAAAATATTTTCTTTCACATGAAATTCAACCATTCCTCGAACTTGTACATGGCCAATACCAACCAGTCATGACGGTCGATGTTTAGAATAAGATTAAAAATTTATTGCTTAATTTAACCTGGAACGTTCGGTATCAAAATAGCTCGCGGTAATCTGCGATTTACTGCCGCGTATGACGAATCAGTTGAGTCATGAATGACAGCCGTGGACCGGCGCGCTCACGGACCATCCTCAACAACTATACACACAGGTCGATTGGGTCCGCACTTGTTTCTGGGCTGAGAGAAAGTACCGTGAAGCTATACTTGGATTATTTTTTAAATGTTTTTGGTCATGGATAAAAATTGGAAGGGTTGTCGCGGCATACACTTTTGTTAACTGTTTATTATGTATTATTACAGTTCACAATGAACGGTATTATTAATGTTGGTTTTGTAAAAACGTTATGTTTTATTAAAAACCGTAGTTACTAAAATCTATATATATACCATAGAGGACAGAGCGATTTTTTACGCCTGCAAACTGCTCTTGACGGGATTTATGTGGCTACATAGATAAGGTTTGTTCTTGAAATCAATTGGAATCAATCTCAAAATATTTTTGAGCTTCGTTGCAGTGTCGGAAAACAGTAATAAGCGGCTCTATCGCTTACATATTGATCATATTTATTTTGATTTTGATCATACATATCATATTGATATGTATGATCGTGATTGATATGATATTGATATGATCGATATTCTTTAGCATTATGGACGTGTTTCGCTGGGGTGACCATTGGCCACCAGGTGGCCGTTTTCTCGTTTTATGTAACAAAGCAATTTTTTCCTCTTAGGGTTTTGTGAATTCGATAAGTAAACGGTTCTCTTACGGGATCACTTGCGTATCTGCGGTACAGTTTGTTCGTCTGTCACGCGTGATTTACCCCTAAAGTACTAGGCCTGATAAGTTGAAATTAAGTAGAAATATAGGCACAGTTAGATGAGGTAAAGGCGGTTATACTTTGTATATGAAGGAAAAGCTCATTAATTACTTATTCCGAGTACTTAGCAGTTGGGAAATTGGAAGTATTTAAATTTATAAGAAAAATAATTTAAACTATAACGAGTGACCGGGCTTCCGTCACGGCAGGCAGGGCCCAGACTGAGATATCAGCGCTGCGCTCACGCGCGGCTTCAGCTGGGGCCGGGCCCGTTCGTAGCTCGTTCACGCCGCAGCACGGACGTCTAATGTTGTGTTTATGTTTAGTTTAGCATTAACTTAGGTAGTAACGTTATCGTGTTTGTATTTGTTGTGATTTATTTTTTATTTTTTGAGTATCTTATTATGTTTCGCTGCGACATTTACACTATGAATAAACAATTTTCATTTCCATTTTCATTTTGAAACGCATCACGTGATGTACTCCGCTCTTTATGAGTACGCCATCCTCAACTCTTATATATCGGAACCGAAAACATTGATAATGTAAGTGCGGACTACAGGTCTTATTATATCTTATGTAAGTATTGTTAAAAAAATCTCTCTCTCTCTCTCTCTAAACTCTGAAGTGGTTTTATTTATGTCTTCCCTGAGTTTGTTATTTGCTGTTTCATGTTATGATCGCGATGTCGCTGAACTGAACTCGGAAGTTTTTATCGTAAATCTTCAATCATTCGTTTATAATCAGAAATGAGTGTAAGACGAGAGTGTAGGGTTGGCACAAAAGTAGGAATCAAATAAGAAGTCCAGTCTAGTCCAGTCCAGCATAATCGAATGAGTTCCCGTTTCCATCTTGACTGGCGACGTGTCGATCATGTTTAGTGTTACGGGTGTTTGACGATTCACTATCAAGTGGTCTGTCTATTTGATTGTCGGTTATTTACATTAAGAAGTATTACTTGCGGTTAATATTTAATGGTCGTCAGAAATTTTTAAAATGTCAGTTTTGACGTTTCTCTGAAACGCACATATACAAAACCACAAATACGTTCACGAATAATAATAGCATCCAGAGTGCTTGTAAGTATGACCGAATACATATTTGAATGAAGAATTAGAGAAAAACTTCGTTACAGAATTCAATAATAGCATGTTGCAACCCTCTCTCATAGCTTGCCATAGATTATGAAGCGGCCAGTGTAGCCAATTTCTGAAATTTATCGCCGACAGTACCCGGGCCTTGATAAATGCTAGTAATCTAGTGCCGGGATCGAGTCGAGATATCGATTCGCCGCGTTAGTTTTATCCGTGCATTTTTATCTATCACTCTACCTATCGATAAATGTCAGCATATCGTTAGTTCAACTTATAAATGTTATTCATCTAGTGATAGTTGTTATTTCGACTTATCTGTCGAGCGTAGTGTACCGCGTTTGACTCATTTAGTACTCTGTCAATCCTGCGTTTTCCAATTCTCCAGTTGTTATTTTAAAAAAAGTCAGAATAGGATAGAATAAAAAAAATATGTGCATGAAGTGAACACAGCAATGATAGAAAATTAAATGGTTATTAAACTTAATATTTTCGGTCTTCGGTTTTCTATGATGCCCTTTTTATGTTATCCCAGTTACGTGGGGTATGCGTGTGTGAGTATTTAATTATTATTTACCTTAAAAGAAAGGAACGTGAAACTAATAGAGAATTAAACACAAGACTGCAGTATTGGGCTTAGATGGTAAAGCTACATATAAGCGTTTTGCTTCAATAAAAACGCATTAGGTACGTACTATTTCAAAATTGAATGTCACGTCGAAACCGGATCCAGAATCCAGCATGTGAGGCACAAAGAAACAAAACGACCTCAAAGGGCACAAGTCAGGCAACCTGACCCTCAGCGGGGGTTATCCGGTGACGGTTAACTTGAAAAAATGAGTTAACATTATGCGCAAACTAATCATACGAGGGTCTCCTTGACCATAAAGATCCTATGATAAACGCTCAACAAAATAATCGTTCACACACACATCTCGCACCAGGATAGTTAGTGTTGCGGGTAGCGTGGTCAGCGCTCACACACAAAATGAGATACGGATACCAAAGACCCTCGATCAAATATTTATATGTGAACATTTCGAAACATCTACAGGATTCGAACTCGGGACCACCGAGTCAGATATTAATAATCAGACCTCTGCTACTGTTATCATAGATATTTCAGTACATATAGGTATGAATAAACTACATCTATACTAATATAATTGGAGTGTCTGTTTGTAATATTAAAATAACCGCTTTTACCTACATGCATATAAATGTATATACGGTACATATACCAACATATTTTTTTTACAATTTTAATCTCTAAAAACGGCTGGACCGATTTTGACGGGATTTTCACTGGCAGGTATCTGATGTAATAAGGAGTAGCTTAGGCTACTTTTATTTTAGACAAATTCTAAAATTATTATAAAATAAAGTACTCAATAATTTTTTTGTTAAATCTACGCGGGTAAAGTCCACGCGCAGCTAGTTATGTATGTAATTATTATATTTAAATTTATTTAACCCCTATTGTAAAATGAGGAATACAAAGAGCGATCTTGATGCACGATGCCATTCTCTGTCGTACGAGAACTAAACAATAAAAACCACAGTCACAAAATTATTGTTATATATCTTATTCGTAATTGTATATTATAATTATGACAATAAAGAAAACTAAATACAAAACCCATATAAAGTTTACCTTTATAGACATGCGTCAAGTAAATATATATCTATGTTGAATTCTTCCCCGCTCACGTGTGGCCGAGCAGAAACAAAACCTTCATTGCACGCTCTTCGTGCGAGGGACCTCTATTTTTATGACGCGTGCACAAAGACTGACCCGAACGGCCACAGAGCACCACGTTGGAGTGTTATTCGATGTTAAATTGAACGTGTGATAACGTGCGAGTTATAAAAAGGTACGGCTGTATTCAGTTTTGTTTTATTTTAATTAAAGAACACAATGCAAGATTTAAATCCTTTGTTTTTCTTGGATCTAAGAGCGATCGTAAATTGATTAAAGATTCAATCGCGTGTGTTATTCTTGCTAAGATTATCGCAAAAACGTAACGATTATTATCTATTTGATATACTAGATTTTTTCAGGAACCTACTAGATAGAGGCATAAATTATTCTCTATATAAATGATTTCTGATGGTGAAGGTCAGTTTTGAAGAATAAGTAACAAATTTCAATATAAGCTTTCGTTAAGGAATGATTCTCGTTACTTAATTATGGAATAATTTTATTTTTTAATTTTTTATTATGATTTTCCAAAGGAGCAGTTAAAAACAAAATGAATGAAAATTTTGTATTCGCTAGTCCAGTCCGCAGAAACTACTGTGATTAAGATTTTGAGTATATAAAACAGAGCTTTATGCGTAGTTTATAGACAATCGGATATGAAACAAATCGAAATTTTCACATTAAATAAAAAATAATCTATCTGTATTTCGACATGAGTGGATAGAATTTTTCTTAATTAATGAGTTAAAGCGTTTTACTATCTAAGACTACATAATCACTTATCATTAGGGATTGTACTCCAGCAATGATTCATAAGTATAAAAAGCTCCATCTGATCCGATTCCGATTTATCTGGATCATTTTTGATAATTTTTTTCACAAATATTATTCGCCGATCACATCTGTATGATAACGTACACGAGTCTATGTATTGTGGTACCATTGGTGATGTGTCATATAATAGTTGACTGGCATATGTTCACAACGAGACATTGACACCATCACGCCTGATTGACTCGAATTGACCTCATAGAGGCTGCGGTTTGCCGACGTGCCAATAATATGCCGGCGATGTATGGACGTGTGAAAGTAGCCAGATTGAGAAGTGACATCTATCATAATTTATCACTTAAGTGATAACATAGTGATGATTCAATAGGGTTTCTTTTAGATTTCTGTCACCAGCTAAAGGAGTGGTAATCTAATGCGCTCACTCGAACGTCTCTGTCTAGTTCGAGATTTGGAGTTGTTTTTTTTTGCGGTTTATACAGTATATCAAAAGTATTCTCCAATCTCACTTTGATAGCACAACCCATTGTGTAGGTTTCCGTTTAATGGCTGATTATATTATGAGTTTAAAATGAATTCGCTAGTAACATTAGATATTTTCCCACTTTTGCCGTTCTAATCAGTTCTTTTCATAATTCCATTAAATTGAATTTTCGATTAAAAATAAATTGACACAACCCTAGTAACACACACGATTATACCCGAAGGCGAAAAGGGAGAGTGCGTATATATACACTAAGTGTTGCCTCTAGTGTCTAGTCAGTACCATAATGTGTTCTTTGTAGTCACGAACTCGGGGGTCGTTCTTAAGTATCGACTCATTGTGTGTTAAAAGAAATCAATAAGACCTTGATAAAGCTATCATTTTTTCTTATAAGTTATAATTATTCTTTATCTCTATTTCTTTAAGTTATATCAACAGCCATTAACGATAATGTATTGCAATAACTACATTTTTATACAGTTTTATTAACCAGGCTATAAATAATTGTAATGTATTCTGTTTCAGGTATTCATCATTGTCCGGACGAATAGAATTCCATGACTTGCGAAGGAATGACTTACTCCTTTATTTGTATTACACTAGATCTGACATTGTTCTTGTTGAACAATTAATTATATGTAAACAATTGATTAGACACAATTAGTTTTCCTGATATTTTATATAGCCTATCATCTGCGCAATCACGTGTCCTGACTACCAATTCTTATTAAGCAATTTTGGTTAATCCGTTCTTAAGCAAAACGGGTCATACAGACAAAAAATTTCAAAATGATTAATTTGATGTTGGTGAGTCATAAAACGAATATTTATCATGAAATTTGAGAAAATTTTTAGGATTTATGTAGTAGTATAAATTGGGCGTCGATGCAAGAAAATATCGTGAGTTGAGTTGCGTACCAGGGTTCGTCATAATGGTCTCAGAGGTATGTGAAGTCTCCCAATCTGTACTTGACTCGTGCAGTTCAACTACGGCTTTTATGCCTCTTAGTGCAGGAAAACATTTAAAACTTGCCGAATACCAGACAGCAAGTACGTCGTAGTGTTCTCAATGGCGTGTAAAGTCTACCAGCCTGCTCCTGCTGGCATAGTGGACTATGGCATAAATCCCTTATATTGTGGAAAAAGACCCACGTCCAACAGTGGGACAGTTGCGGATTGTGATGGTTATCATGACTGTATACAGAAACGCCACCACTATATACGTGTACTTTTATATTTACGTTTTTAATACATACGTGCCGGAAATGTTTGTAAAAACAAATGTAAGATGCGTGATAAAATTGTCAAGTTAGTGATCCGAATTGAATTCTCCTCTGTGTTAGAATCATCAGGCTTCTGAAACATAACTAAAACATAAATCAATGAGAAGAAAAAACTAAATATTTTGTTTTTTGCAGCTATCAATTTTTTTTCCAAGCTGCTTATAGTACAACGCAGGGTTACGTTCACAATTAGACCGTTAGTAACAAGTGTTTTATGTGATGTGGCCTCATTTACACATGAGGTAATGTTACTCCGTTCGAGTGGTCACGCTCTCATTACTCTTAATACTGATAGGTATCCCATTGGCACGTGACTGACCATTGCATAAGATTTTACTGGTCATAGTGTAAAAGGGTGTGCAGTCCGTTTGTCCAGTACTCACTATTTTTATCAATATCACATTCACACAATAGTCGGAGACACGACCACCAACCACCATAGCCCTCCTCAAACAGTTTAAACCTGATCAAAATGCTCTCAATTTAATTGGTCTAAACATTGGATATGATCAATTATTTTTATTATATGTTTAATTCTGTTTTAGACTGGTAACCTACCCTTGCTTCGTTTCCGGAAACTTGATTTTTACTATTTCAAATAGTTCAGTTTATCTGTTGGTAAAAATCGTATGAAAACATGTGCCGGAATTTCGTATTATCGCATTCAGACAGACATGGAATTTGTTTCATACTATATAGTCCGATGTCTATCCCGAATGATAAATATTTCAAATGTTGAAATATTTTTTAACTAGGTGTCGATATTCCGAAGATATATACATACATTCCGCATACACAAACCCTTTATATATAATATTAGTATAGATACAAATGCCATAAAGGTAACATCTTACATTTAAAAATTATGCTAGTTAATTTAATTAATTAGTTATTCGATTTAATTAATTTGCTCGCTTCACTTTTTTTGGTGAAGAACAACATATTGCGAAAACTTTCACACATAGCGGTTCCCAAACCTTCGTAAAGTTCGCACATCCGCGCTTGTCCAAAGAGGTGAGCTATGACTTTAACAGCTCCCAATGTGAAAAAACCCAAACCCACAAACATCAAACAAAACTTTTACTTTACTGAAATAATTGTATTGGGGCGGCCTAGAATACTCGCCCCAATCCCACGCGGGCAGAACAGGATGTCGTAAGAGGCGACAGAAGCCAGCCTGCTTGGTGGTAGGGCTTTGCGTAAAGATTATATTATC
>DWPT01004118.1:0-13608 GCA_018251895.1 Agathymus mariae mariae
TATATATTATTGTAGAACGTTTCTCGCCTATAGCTTTAACTGTTACGGTCCTGTACGCCAGCCGGGTAAGTAGCGACATGGTCCAGCGAGGTAATAAGATAAACACAAGGCGAGGACAAAAACCGCTTTAATGAGCTCGCGAGGATGTACAGTGGAGATATTACACGAGGCATGTGCCGGCGCACCACGCCGCGCGTCGGACCGGTTCCGCTCGCTCCAGTATCCATTAAAAGCTCATTTTAATCTCTTTATGCCGTCGCTGTCGTAAATGAATTAAAACAATTGCCCCAATTAGTTGAAATCATATCTGGATATCGTGTTTTCTTTTTTATTGACACGGCCTCTCTTCATGCCAACACTGTATACATTTTTATAAAAGGCAGGGAGGGGACTAGAAGGATCATAATTAGATATTTGATTAAGTACGAGATATTGATTTTGTCTCCTTAGCGAATGCACGCCGCAATCTATATAAACTACACAGTTCGTTATTGAGACACGGCCTGAATACTACTGTTACGAAATTGTAGGCAAGACTTTTCTCAAACTGTTGAAATTATCGTGAAATATAATCTATACTACACGTTTATGTCTTATATAATAGCGCGGAACTCCGTTAAAATGCTTACCAATCTTTGTCTACGACTTTCTAACAGTCTGGCTGGAAGCTGTCATCGAGTGCGAACATTTAAACGACGTGATTGGCTCGTGTCGCCCTTTCCTCGCCTCGTCCGGATTCGCACGACCTCCGACCGGTACTTAGGGTGTTGGTTTACGTCCAATTGGAAATTTCAATCGTTTTGCGTTGGATTTATTTATCGTACACTTTTTATGTTTTAATAAATCAATACGTCGTGTTCCTAGAATGTCCTAAATTATTCACCACGTATAGTTTATGGTTTATGTAATTCAAAGCCACTAAAGATAAAATAAATGTTAACAAGCCATAATCAATATTTGCATTGATGAAACGTTAATCGTTCTAACTATATAATTTCAGAAACAAGTTGCAAACAAATTGTTCTGGATGTAATAAAGCAATTACCACCTCCTCTGGCGATGGTGAAAGATTACAGGGAAAAAACGATCATTATAGCGTCAGTTTTTATGAGCGTAAGATGCGATGTTGTCTTGAGCCGATGTTTCTCTACTAGGGATGCTATAAAATTCTGGATTTAAGTATTCCTTCATAGAAAACATCAAGATGAAAAAAAATACCGCGTCAAATTATTATACAATTGTTTCCAAATGTTACTTCTAACAGAAAACTATCGTTTAAAACTGGTAAAATATTTAATTAACGGAACTTATCAAAAAATGTATTGTAACCATCAGATCAGATCAGTCAGATCCATAATCGAAACCGATATATATTGTTAACGTAACTTTTACGGATTACGGTATCTAAATCAGTAACGTCACATGCTTACCAACCCTGGTTTCTAGACAAATTACAAGTTTATTATGACAGCTATGTGACGAGAAACGATGCTGGCAAGAGGTTGAGTGAGACACGCGACGGGAGCGGCCAATTAAAAGAGCGCTCGGGGATCTCTGCCAAATGAGTTATTCAACCGTACAGCCGTAAATACGTGATGACAATGTAACGATTGCGAGCGACGTCACTTTTGCGATTTACGCTCGCGACGGACACCTCTATAGAAAAAAAAAAAAACGAGATTGACCTGTTTTGACAGACTGGCGGCACTTGACTGGCCTAGTGGTTTGGAGTGTTTCGAAGGTAGACAAACACGTGTACAGTTTGTCATTGTGTAACGCGTATGACTAACAAAGAGGAGCATGGGGCAACTTGTTGTCGGCATGATATCTCAAAAATCGTAGCTTAGGAATAGAGGAACGAGAATTAATGCACTTATAAGATTGTCACAAGTATACATACGCCCACATAGTTTGATTGCCGTGCAATAATTGATCCAAAAGAAAAAGTCGAAATCTGCTAGAAACTCGATATTCTTAAATCTGATTAAAATATAAAACCATATCGATAACTTAACAAGAAGTTAAAACTTTTCGAAAAACTTAAAACTTGAAGAAAATCTCCTTTTAAACTTTAGTTCAACAATGTTGATCACATCTCATTAAATTCAGCACACATTTAAAGCTAATAAGTTACGCCCCCGGTTGTAACTGGTCAGATTAAACTTTCCCCCCACATTTGGAGTTCCTCCTTTGTGCAGCAAACACTCGTAATAGTTTGAACCGAGAGTTCAATATAAGTATCCATCCGTGTTACAACGAGCAATTAAGCCGACAACCGCACGCTCGAACGACTCCCGGATAGGATGTAAAGGTGCGTTTAGACTAAAATAACTAATAATATGTGTCTTACTTGTAAAATTTAGTTAAAAAAACGACTGCATATTTATATTAAAAGTAACCTTAGACAACCCTATAAATAAATATTACCAACGTTTTTAAAATTGATTTAATGCAAAGACTTGACGGGGTATACGAAAACAACATAAGTGGTAAGAATGAATCGTAATACAGTCCAGTCGGCGTGGTCTAAATACACCTTTACACTTTGGATCTCGGGCAAGCGCACCAGTGGGGAGCGGTTGGCTGAGCGTATATTTAAACACCTGTCAACCCCCTCTCGTCTCTCTACGGGTCCCCTAACTTAGATTACTTTATAATAAAACCCGAAATTTCACTCCAGACGGAATACATAAATTAGCTATTGTCGCGAACTTGCTCCAACGTTAATGAATTAGGAAGCTGGAAGTTGTTGGATAATAGGCTACTATACTATACTACGGCTTCGTTGCAACGTCGTCGCGTAGATAATTTACAACGAATCTAGATCATTTCACGACGCTAATAATGAATCCAAAAACTCGTACCGTAGTCTCATCTTTCTCGAGCGGATGCTAACTCGTGGAACTTTTGAGTATTAAAAACATACTCGTATCTATATAGTTTGTTGCTGTAGGTAATATACAATAACCATCTTATGACTAAGAGTAATACTCAAAAATATTATGATGTTAAAATTTGTAATGACAACAGTGTCGAAAAATATCTGATTAAAATATTAAATATACTCAAGTATTTTTTCATATTTTCGCGAGTACAATACAAGGACATTTATGCGTATTTAAAATTGTTCAGCTTTATAGGATACACATATCTACTTCTATATACGTAAACGAATATTCATAATATTTGGGTTTGGTAAAAGCTACTAAATGTGCTACTATATTAGTATTTTTTCAGTTATATTTCGGACAGAATGGTGTGGGTTGTCAGGGCAACTTAAAAACGTGGCGCTCTATTTCAATCCTCGCCATTTGTGAGGGACTTCAATTAGCGAACACTTTTTCCTATCCAACTGCAATATTCTATAAAAATGTCATGACATACAACCGATATAGATATTCTAGAATAATGAGCGGTTTTCTATTAAACAGCAACACATAAAATATCAATTTTGAAAAGGTTCAAAGCCAGAAAGCTTTCTTTCTAATAAGATAAAGTAAACATCGGTCTTGGGTCGATCAAAACAAAGAAAGAAGCAATTGGAATGCCAAGTTATCGGAGATGCGAGGTAAAATCTCGCTCAACTTTGCACTTGATACTTTAAAAAAGAGAACGTTCATAGCTCCTTTCTTCATTCGCTTTCAAGATGGAATAAAATTAGTCAGTTAAACGAGCGATTTACTTTTTGGTGTCCAATTATTAAGTCGACGTTTTGATTATAATGGGCCTTTAACAAGTGAAAAGAGATTTATTAAGTTACTGCGATTTACTATATTCAACTACTACTTCGTCACAAACCATCAATCAATTACTTTAAGTTGAAATTGAAGCGTCTTCATCTGTGACGAGCTCTTACCGTAAAGTTGTCGTAAAGCGAATGTCTATAATTGGTCCTCTAGCGGCAATCCAAGATAATATTCCCATGCCGTGAAAGGTACTTGCAAGTTTCCGGTAACAGTCGTTATGATCTACCTCGATTCCACTGTAGTTTAATTAATACCAGACTTATTACAGATAGTCACAAGTTATGCCATTATACTATACAGATTCAGTGAGATCATAGTTATTAGACTCGAAGTATACATACCAGTCGTCACCTGGCAACCAGTGAGAGGGATAACCGAGAGTATAATGCGAACCAGCGAGATCTTTCGTCGGCATGTGGCTGCGTTTAAAGCATTCCGGTGAACTTTGCGGTCGGCTAATTACGTCCCGGCCCGACTCACTCGCACACATGGCGACGAGCAAAGTGCAAATATCTAAACGGTTTATCTGTCCAACGCGTCGTGTACACTTGATAATTCACATTTCCTTCTTCAAACAGTATCATTGATGAACAACGTCAATCATCTATTGCCACCGTCAAGTTTCCAGCGCATATTACCATCATATTTTTTTATTCGAGCCCGCATGTGTCGTCAGTATCATTTATATTCCCACGACGTGTTCACATATGCAATCGGAACGCAACCGAGTAATAACCATTTCATATCTCCTCAAACGGCGCGTCTCAGTCGTGTTACACAGCTAAGCCGGTAGATTGCTACAGTGGTTAAAGGCGCTCCTCAGCGCTCAAAGCGCGTTGACACGCGTTTATCAGAGCGAGAGCTCACACCGCAGCCGGGTGCAGTGACAAACGGAATCGCAGAGTGCATGCCGAGTGAGCTGCTGATCCGTCGAGAGATATCTCGACCTCGGCGTCGAGTGCTAACACTCGCCCGCCTCCGGATAATTACAGCCCTTTGACGAACCGTCTTTGTGCTGCACGCTACCAAAAGTGGCAACAATGTTTTTAGCTCTCAAAATGTTTTTCATTTGTAAAGCGAAACTGGACTCTACGATGACAAATATTGTACGTTGTTGAAATTCAGTAGTTGCGTTGGTTTATGTTCATTGTCTTTTACGCTGGTCGTTATTATATTGCAGTGTACTAAAAATGAAATACAGCGTTATCGTTTACCGTGGGACACTACAGTACGAGTGATTTTTACTTGAAACAAAAGTAAAGTACATAAGTTTAAGTTTAATAATCTCTCTGGTCGTCTTTCTATTGCACGTGCACTTCATGTATCTATCTACTACTACCTTTCGGTTGCACCGTTTGAATAACTTTGACAGGAGAAGCTCTCATATAAAAACCAAGTTGATATTATATAGGACGTGATAATATTACGGGACTATTCTCCCGATAAAAAGACTTTGGAGGGGGACTTGTTATTGCACCCTCTCAACCGCACTAACGATTGTTCACGGTCGCTCGAGATTCAGACACCCTGAAATATTACATTTCAGTTTTGCTCCTTTCATCAAATCCACTTTTGCATACCTACTTCAGTTATGTTATTGAATTCAGTTCTATTATTCAATTAGTTGACCAAACGAACGGATTCTATTACATAAACGTTCAGTGAGTGTGTTAACCATAAAATATGTTGCGAGCGAAGTAGCAATGTTACTAGCGAGTTAGAGGTAATTTGAGAAGATCCGGTCTACATATCAGCGCAGTAGAGAATAGAGATCAGCAAAGTTTGCAAGCTGGTAAGTTAGCGGGTATGTAAGGGCGGCGAGGGGGTGTTGTTATTGCGCCCTCTCAGCCCCGCAAGGGGTTGTTCGCTGTCGCACGAGATTAAGACGCTTTCGCTTCACTGCTGCTTCGGTCGTTCTCTTTGAATAGCGTCTAGTGCACTCTGTTCTCGGAGTTTAACGTGACACGATCGCTTGTATACTACTTGTCTGTCTACGGGGGTGCGTAAAATGTGTGCCTTACAGCATGGAGATGCTATTTATATGGTAATAGCCGCAAAACTGAGCACTGCGTAGGAAAAAAGAGATAAGCGCCAATTGTTCAAACACTCCTTGCTTCATAAACTTTGAATTGTACAATCAAGTACTAATAGAGGTAAAGCAGCTGGCAAAGATTTAACATTTGTATTAAAAAAGAGCCTAAGTCTGAGAGAACATTTTTGATAAATAGGGGTACTCACAGTATTTTCAATAATACAATATTTACAGGATAAAATTTGAACGTGTATGTACAAGATTATGCATACAAATATGAAAAAAGAAATAGGCATAATTTTGTTATGTCTTCAGCGTTGTATCCTTGGGCTTGGTGTTCGTTTTTAAAATGAAGTACCAAAGATGGCACTCGATTTACCTATTGGAACTTTCAGGCGACATATTAAAGTACAGGTTAGAACCAAGTTATTATTATCATAATAAGTGCCGCAACGGAATCCGCACAGGTACTTTGTATTTGTCATATGTTGAGTTAAGAGGTGCGCTTAAGGAATTTGTTTCACCGTTACGGTAAGTGCTAAACTACCTTTTGAAAACGGTAGAAGAAAGGTACAATTACGTGCTTAAGGTATTTACGTAATACCTAAGCGCTAAATGATTTTTAATTTTAAACTTATGCAGAAGGTACATCAAATAACTTATAAGACACTAACATGCCTAAATTAAATAAAAAGATGAAAGACAAATACAGCACGCAGACGTATAATAAACGAGCACTTTGTCATGCCGACAGAAATAATGTTCGTAACCAGTAAAACTTGAAAAGAATAATCAAGTATTATACGAGCGGAGATCTGAAATCGTTCATTTCAGATTGTTATGTTTCACCACTCGGGTTATAAATAAATGTGTTGAAGAAAAGCCGGATAAGACGGAAGTGAAATAAGTTTAACCGAACGAGAGAGAGCATTATCATTGGCTGCGAGGAACAAAGAAAACGGTGGAGAGCGAATGTACGAGAGTACTTTATAGGCGCGTAAATATGTTTTATATCCTTCTACTGTCTGTTATACACTGGCGCGCCGCCGAGCCCTCCCGCGCTCCCCGCACCGCGGCAACCACCCCCTGCCCGCCCGGAGGGTTACTTCGCTCTCGGAAATGCCGAGCTTTAATAAAACATATATTTTTCCGAGCGAGGAAAATACTGGGGAAACTCGCAATTTGTTCTTTCACTTTATGCTCGTTTACAAGACAAAAGTGGAACATTCCAGAAACATTATGTTAATCACGCAGTTGGGTACATAGTTTATTGTAATTTATAAATGTCGTAATAATAATAAAACCTATGGAATAAAAATAATCCAGATGTGGCTCGGTTTATACGTAATCTGTACAGATAAAAGCAATAAGTCGTAAACAGGGAGCGGTGGGGGCCGTACGTTGGCGAAGTGCGTACTGTTTATGTGGCTGTGTTCGGTCGGGATTTTAATGTACTTGTAGTAGTAGTAGAAGTAGCAGTAGCAGTAGTAGAAATAGTTAATTGTGTCGCGATGACCCTTATCTTGCGAGCCGCACCGTCGCTCCTCCACCGTAGTGGGTGAGATTTATTGCGGCTTATGTCGGCACACCGCAAAATCAACCCTCAGGCGTTAACGCTAATTATAACACGCCCTTACCACGAGAGTTTTATTACGACGTTATTGCGCTCGTGTTAAGAGACCGACATTGAAAATTATGCCGACGACGGTATCTGTTACTGGATATTATTGGACTGTGAATACATTGTGTAACGCTATAAAACATTTTTATCGAGATCGAATTACTCGCGGCTAGAATAATTTTCATTTCTGTAAGAAATCTTTGGCGAAATAAGTTTACGTCAAAAGAGAAGGTCGTAACTATATGATAATGTTGGATATAAATATATGTGTCGATTCCCGCAGAACATTAAATGATTTTATAAAGAGTTTTAAGCGTTCGTGAGTGGAGAGAGTACTATAGGCCAAACGTTCTGTGCAAGAGTGAAACCGCAAGCTGCCACCGAGCCGCGCCATAAAATATTACACTAAATGAAAGAAGCTCTTTCAATTAACCGAGGCAGGTTTGCGTAAGGTAAATCCTGCCAAGAGGTGCTCGCCGGAACAGTAAATATTTCTTTTCGTATTGAAATGGCTTCACTTTACATTTGTAAATGTATTTAAAAGAATATTATTACACAATCTGTTTATTTTGAAACTCGTTACATTATACAAGTAGGTCTCGCAAATTATGTGTTTAAGAAGATCACGAGGCGTTAAAGCATAAAAGTTAAAAGAATATGAATATGTAAAGGCCGTAAAAAGACCATTGATCCATATTCAGTATCTTATTATGGATGTCAAATCTCCCCTTATACCTCCGTGGGCTGAGATTACGTTCGAACCAGGCGGCAGGTCTAATCGACTAGAAGTGATATGCCGCCTAATATAAATGATGATGAGACTTATACGTCGAGGTCGAAACCTGGTTGTTGTTATATTTGCCGCACCCCCCTCAAGTAGCTAATAACTAGCTAATTATGTCGATGGAGATTAAATCAATCGGCAAATATCACACGTAAATAGTATTTTATATGAGAGCATTTTTATGTGTTTTTATCGAAGAGTACACAAGATAATATGTTTATTTAATACAGAGATGAAGTTGTGATATTCAAACCTTCCAACGACTAGACTATCACATAAAATATTCATTTAATAATAAATACATTATAATGCAACAATAAATATAGTATATTGTAGAGGTAAAATAAATGTTGACTTAACCGTTACACAGGAGCTTACTCGCAAATAATACATATTTATTACAAGTGCAATATGGGCACATTTAACATAAAATAAAAATGTATTTATTGATTAAACATAAAGCACAATAACATGTCGCAAGTACTGGGTCGGTGACGCGTATCATTGCGTGCCCCGCTCATCGACCAAGTGCAGAAGAATTTTAATCATATGGTTTACATATGTATAATGTAATATCAAAATCTTTGTAGTATTTGTTCCGTTTCATAGTAGTTCATTAGTAGCAAAAATTTGGTTATCACATTTTCCAATGTAGCCTTGTAAAGTGGATAAATATTCATTCCACTGTTAATAGTATTGTATGTACAGTGAAACGGCGTGGCATGTAAATTGATATCTCTTAAATTTAGTTTTACAGGGAGGGATTTGGCATGTTTTGGGTCTTCTGCTTATGTGTACCTGGTCAGTGACGTAAGGTTAATGGGCATGGATTTTTTGAATAGAAATTTATATATATAGTTGTCGTATGGTAAGCAGGTTACAAGAATTATATAACATGAAAGTAAAAAATCTCACATGTCTGCTAAACGTTACTTTATGAAGACTCGTTAAGTTCTTTCCAAAGTCAATAAATGGTTCTTTGCTGCTTCACTACTGCCATACCGGGATGCAGTAAGCTTAATATGGATAGATCTAAATAAATGTACGTGTTTTTTAAAATCACATTTTGTTATTATATGTCATACTTGTTCGTCGAAACATAAGTTATCCGAAAATACCATTTACGTTCGGTAAATCATCACAACTCTTAATAGTTCCTGTAATTGGTTTACGTCACGTTGGTCAACAGCGGACAAGCAGATTTACTCATTACAACACCTTTGAGAACTTCCAGCACCAGGAAAGGAATAATTCCGCTGTAATACTTCCATAATTTTTGAATAATAGAGAGTCTAGATTCGAATTCGAACTGAACACCGACATTTAAACAAAAAGGCTGGCACTTATTTTCTCGGTAATTACTTCTATTATTATTATTTAAAATCTTTTTTTACCCAATTCGAAATCATCTCACATTTTTTGAATAAGCCTAGATTATAAATTACAGCACAAAAATAATCACACGTTTTACTAAAATCTAGCCAAGCGGTTGACACGCCAGTCTATGCGACTATTATATTTATGAATAAATAATTTCCTTTGAGACAGAAAGATGCGTGCCTTTTGTTGTGGCAAATTTATCTATACAATATTTTAAAATTATTGGTACTCGTAAGTGCTTTTAAATTAGTAGACATTTATTAAAACAATCTTTTGGCAAATATTCGGTAGCACATTTTATCGTAACAATAGTTTAACAGTAAAATAAAAGTCCAATTTCTCATCGGTATATTCTAAAAACATTTCTCAAAATGGCTTAATGATTGCTCTAAATCAAATCGCAGGTATAAACGCAAGGTTTTGGGAAAAAACACAATTCCATTGGTGAATAAACAGTAACATTCAAGATTTGATGAGAATTTAAAACCATTTAGCTAATAATGCATTCCTTCTTACCAGGCAACATATTCGGGATATATTTTATGCGTCGGATGTCCAATAACGGAGGTGATCGTTTACCATTATGTAATGGTCCATAACCGAAACGAATAGGTGGACATGAAAAACGATTTTTTGAAAATACAAATTAATAAAAATATAAAAGTTAACTTCGTTCTAAAAATGAAAACATCACAAAGACCTGACTGACACATGTCTAAGAGTTCTCAGGATTTTTCCTAACAGTTTCGGCCTGTCAACATTGTCAGCACTTTTTCAGTTCCTCTTATTCTTAAAAGAAACTCAAAAGATTGATGGATCGTGATGTTGTACAGCGAATTTATATTATTTTTCCTGTATCTCCGCTAGAAGTATAGCAAATACCCTATAAATGTTGACTTGTTTCGTCTTATTCGTTTATCAATTTTAGAGATGATTAGACCTTTTTTGTACTCCCCTTTTTTATCATGTAACTTGTAAATTACAATGAATAATTAGAGTCATCCATAACGTTTTAGGGCTGTCAATTAGCATTGGACCACGGTGGTATTAAACTTTTAAAACATAAAGGGTACCCTGCGCGGCAACATGATAGATATTGGAATGATGTACGATTAAGTTATTTTAATAATATTATATATTAATATAAGATTCAAATTACGAAATATATTTGAATAAAGTCTTAAGATTAATGTTCTTCGATCAAAGCACTTCTATCCATACAATCAATTTGGTGTAACGCAGCATTTTTGCAACTGCTTATAATGAAGAGCAAACACGTCTTCTCTTATAGAATCTTCGTCCGTGTACACTAACAGAGTTTACGTTTCGGAAAAATTCGCTGAAATTGAAGTTTTTACAGAAAATTATATCTTACGTACCGACCTTCTCGTGTATTATACGTTAGTTGTTTTATGTATGTAGACCAAATAATTGATGTGCAAATATGGAACATTAAATTTGTATGAGCTGGAATAATAAGATATATATAAATCTAAAACCGACAAACGAGCCAACGGAATATCTTAAGGTCTTCATCACGTGCGCATTAATTCTTTAAGGAAGGACGTAGTAGCTAGAGTGGTAAAAATCCATACCTCGAGAGTGAGATGATACTTATCGATCAAAGAGATACAGAGCCCAAAGATCTCCTAAGTTAAGTCGATAAGTTACGTCGTTCGGCCGCTCGGTTGAGTCACAGGGGGGACCTGGTGCCGTTTCTGCTTCCGTTGATCTGTAGAGAAAACCAGGAGTAGTGGAGGTTGTGTGTGAGGTTGGCTTAGAGTCTAGAATGTATGCAAATTTTGAAATCAGTTTCTCCTAGTACAACATTCAAACCACAAGATTATTTAATAAATTATATATTTTATTATTTTGCGTTTGAAAATCTTACGAGTAAGAACAGATTTTACTGCTTATACTTGACAGCCAAGTTTCAGGGTCAAGAAAATTAGTTCAAAATCATTATTCTTTGAGTACAATTATATCAATGACTAATTCATCTCATTTTATCTTAATAATACTCTGAATATTTATTTTTACTTGACAGTGTGCTGCCCTTTTTATAATATTAATTCTCCTGTTTCGTAAAACTTTTCGAACAATGGCTCATTATCTTTTATTTATTGCTATCTACTCACTTCAAAATTCGGTTTTGTTCCATGTTTTATATTTATTTATTTTATGATAACAAACATAGGTAGTGTTTTTAGTATGGTGATTATAGTACTGTGTATATACATCTGAAATCAAATATATTATACTATTCCAACATAAAAAAATTAATTCATCACCATCACCAACTGGGCTCTATTCTTCATTGAATTAGAAATTCAGTCTTTTTTTCAAAAACAGGTGAAAATTTGTTGATGTAGTATGTACTACATATGTATGTTTCTAGTTCAAGTATACGTAAATATGTATTTCTGGTATACAAGTTCTATTTACGATTTCATTTCAAGGGAGAGGCAAGCTTGTTTATAAAAATCTTTGTCTCAAAAATGTCAGGTATAAACAAACCCCAGAAGGAAAATACATTTCTTACCTCTATACGTTCTTTTCAACTTTTCATAAAGATCACAGCTATATACAAGGACAAAAATATCTACAATAGGAGAAGGATGAACTTCGACTCGATCACCATGAAATAAAAATAGAGGAATGAACTGAACATATGTAATATGTATATCAGGGTGAATGTTTCAAGTGGGCGTGGATGGTTGAGGAATAGTAAGCAAAAGAGTCTCGGGCCTGATTTTGATGAAAAATAAAACTGCAGATCAGTGAGTAGATGAATGAGATGAATATTTATTCTCGGGTCTATAATGTTAGTGATGTCCAGGTCATTCAGTCAGGTAGTCCAACTTGAAGTTGAGTCATAAATATACCGATATAAAACTTATTTTTTCCTGAAAATGTACAGTTTCATTTCATCTCCTGACATTAGGCCTACCTTTGCAAAAAATCTGATTTAATTCCGAAACATGCGTACCTGGTGGCAAAATATGTATGTAAATTAATTTGGTTAACCCTTCCAATAGTCCACAAGTCGATGAGATGGAGTCGTTAGCTGTTAACAGAATCAACCGAACAAAGAAACCCGCATTCAAGTGAGGCCTGTGGTAAGCCAATATCCCTTATATCCCAATAAGCCTTAGGTTGTTTTATAAGTAATTCCGAGAATTCCTTGTCTAATCTTGAAGTTAATTCAAAATTAAATAAATGGACATTTTGCTCAGGGGATTTGACAATCATTTGTCACGTATAATAACAAAATAGTTAGGAGTTGTAAAGAAAATTAACAACCGCTACTCGGATAGTCATTGAAAGGGAGGCAAAAGGATATTGCGTTATCTGAAAGGAACATCGCACTGCTTGCTCACTTTTTAAAAAGTAATATGAACATTGTTGGCTATACGGATGCTGATTGGGTTACAATCATCTGGAACGCAGGTACAAGTATACACGGTATGTATTTATTCTAAATAACTCCACAGCATCGTGAAAAAATCGTAAACAACGGACAGTTGTACTTCCTAGTATTGGGGCTGAGTATATGGCGATATCACGCTAATATCACGACTAACGAATGAAAAGCATTAGAAGTTTCTTTTAAGGATTTTGAAAATTTAAAAACAGTTTTTATAACGATTGGGTAATTATTATTATTTATCGTTGTATTTAGGCCTAGTATAATATGGTGTGAAGAGTTGTATTGCTAGTCATTTTAAGACCTAGTGCGTAAATGTAAAATTGAGTTAAGTCTTAAGAGTGTTTGACATTTCTATGATATAAATCCTCCGTGTTGGTTGTTACTATGTTTTATTGTTTTTTCAATGAGTTCCTTCTTCTATTTCTGGCTGTGTATCATATTAAAAGAATTTCAGAAGATTGTTTTACCTCAGCTTACTCATCACATGCAATAATCGTTTCCTTCTATATTTACCTTAACACACCAAGTTTAAAAATGCATAAAACACTTACAAGTGATATTTTAAAAGTAGTTCAGGGAATAGTGCTTCCATTGGAGTTAAAAATCAACTCTTTA
>DWPT01004119.1:0-13608 GCA_018251895.1 Agathymus mariae mariae
TAATACTGATAATATAATCTTTACGCAAAGCCCTACCACCAAGCAGGCTGGCTTCTGTCGCCTCTTACGACACCCTGCTCAGTTACAATTTTATTATATATATAGATCTAGCACAGATGTATTACTATTGAAGACAAATGGAATGTTTTTGTAAGTGGTACTCACAATCTTAGAACTTATTATTTTAATATTATTTTCATAATAATAATAATACCTAGATATGTAAATATTATTTGACGCAATATTATGATCCTACTTCTAAACCTCCCAGATAAATTTGATAAATCTTTCGGAGAAAGAGGATCTAAGGTTACAATTTCTCACAGACTTGAGAATATTATGGTGAGTCTATGTCTCATTATATAAGTTTGCTCAAGTAAATATCGACGAATTCATACCATTTATTATTAGTCTTTTTCTTTATATTTATAATTTTTGACAAAAATACAACGAGTCATGTACATACCTACACGTAAACAGAATTTTGAATACCAACGTACTAAAAGTGTAATTTAAAATGTTGTCCAACTACCTACCTATAACGCTTTATTTGAAACTAAACGATGGAAGTCAATGACATAAACCCTAAAAGGCAAAGGCCGTAGCTGTATTGTATGTGCCTTTATGCGATGCGACTCGCGACGATTCTATACAACTATGTGTGTCTGCATTTTTACAATATCTACACCAGACTCTAGTCTAGACTAGACATTAGCAGACGGGAGCTCGTTATGATTGCTGAAGAGACGACGGAAAATGTCAAATATTTAAATATTTTAACTAAACATGAAAGAGTGAGTGTATCCCGTTACTTTAAGTTAAATATTAGAACTTCAGACGTGGACCCTAGTTGCATATAGTCATAGCTCACGGTAATATTTCATGAGCGCTTCCTTGATTTTTAAGCCACGTTCAGCAATCGGGCCGGAATGTCCAAGGTTTCTATGTTGGAGGAACTATGTCAGAAATTTTCGGGTGGCATTTGATTTTTGCTTGGTTCATCCCCACGTCAATCTACACTGGACCAGCCTGTTGGAATATACCCTAGAACTCCACAATCCCGAGAATAGATTTGGATGTCAGTGATTATATTATTATTATTATTATTATATGTTTTATTGTATTTGTAATAAATATAACCGTCATACATTTCATACGTCAATCAATTTACCAATTATATTAGAACCATATTATAATTTCACGTAATTTTTTACTAAATTATTTAAAGGAAAGTTCTAAGCCTTTAAACTAAGCGTTTATTATTTACCCTTCCCAACGTTTGTCTTGATCGTCGGTAATGAATCAGCTTTGTTAATTATCCGAAAAATTTAATAAATAAAATTGCTCCAGTTTTTCTTGTCCAGATTTAACGAACAACCTTAAATTATTCCAGGATATTGAATCTTCTTGATGCGTGAATGAAATATGAATTACAATAAATACATGACCATTATTTAAATAAATAAATATAACAGGTAAGTGTCTAAATGTTGAAATATTTTATGCCCTTAAGGTGGAATGGGATTATGAGAGAGATGGAGGTGTGGAAGAGGAACAGTTGTATGTAAATTGAGAAAAAAATACAGCAAAGTTCTACGAGAGTTCTCACATAAATCGCATTAAGAATGGTATATATTAGATAAAAAATAAAATTACAAATCTGGCGGAAAAAAAATGTGTCTGGTTGATTTTGGGACATTACGATTTCAGAGGAATATTTTGTTTACCTCAAATTTTGATTTACTTATATTGACATCAATCAGAGTAGCTTCCATTTAATATACTTGTAAATCAAATTTAAGCTTATGAACATACGTTAAAAATAGCATAGTCACGTGAAAAATCATGGAAATGACTGTCATGCTCCATATTGTATGCTAAGAGGAACATTTCAACTTTATTGTCAGATTTAGTAGTAATAATTGAAGGAATCGATTTGTCAGCTTAAATATTATTAATTTTACTTACCGAAGAGCACGTTGTTTATTATACAATTAAGTTAATGTTATACACATACAGACTGGAGCTTGTAGGGTTAAACACCAGTTAACTCTGTTCCGTATACCCCACCTCACCATATCATCTATGTGTCGACTCCAAATTTGATGTAGTCGATTATTTTTTATTGTACCTTAAGGATCGTCAAATACTCATAACACAATGTGAAAACATTACCACAATGTCGTACCCGTAAGGAGTTGACAAAAAAGATCGCCCATTTGGTAATTAAATTGTAAAGGGTTTAAAGGGGATGAAAAGGTTGAAAAGATATTGTACAGTTTCAAAAGGGACTTTTTACATTCAATTTGTAGGCGGCATTGCTATGTAATTACAGACTTAAAGTTATCGAGTTTAAAAGCACTTGAACTTGAAATGTTAATTGATAACCAAATTACCTACTTGCGTATCAGGCAGTAATAATTAAAAACATTCAGTTTTAATAAAAAAAATTGTTCTATAATATAATAATAGGTACAATGCCATCTGATGGTAAGTGGCGATGTAGCTTTAGTTGGTAGAGTGCTTGTTGATATATATGTTTTTACTTATCTTAGAATCGATGGTCATGAGAATTTATGAGTATAACAAAAATATTAACAAACGAAATTTATGTAAATAAGTTTAATATAAAAACTCCAGAACGTTGTTTTGAAAATAATTATCAATCAATCAAAAAGGGCTAATTTTCCTTGGACATGTTTAAACAACAGTACAACAGTAGTTCTAGTTGCACTACCGTGACCGTTCACATGTAAAGTCTGTTATATTTATTGTTACTTGGTTTGCAACTATGCTATAAAGGTGATCTCGGTCATCTATTGATGTTGTATCGTCTCATGATGGTGTGCTGACAATAAAAACACGATAAAAGCCCAACCTTCTTTACGAAATATATATAGTTTGTTATTTGTGATCGCAAACATTCGTATTATATAAAAAGATGGCCTAGGTAGATAAAAACACCACAGAGTCAAGTAAGCCGACACCAATTCTTCACAATCGACGCCCACTTTCCACAACACAATGTAATGAGATCCTATACACTTTCGTTTAGGCGGTAAGCCGCAATAATCTATAGGTGAATAGTGTTTTTGAATTACTATAGATGTTCTTTGTGTTGACATGAGGTTTTCATTTGTAAGTTCAATGTTTAATATAACTTATTACTTATGGTATGCGTAATTGTGGAACTAATACAGATACTGAAAAAGCTACAATGCTCATACAACTAGCTTCTACGAAATATGTTTTTCGGCAATGTGCAGTGAGACTTTTTAAGTAATTAATTATTTAATTAAAATTCTACTCGTTAAAACTATAAATTATTTTACAAATCCAATTTAAGTTCATTACTAGAGTCATAAAATTCAATGAGACTTCCTATCCCTTTTCTTTCTCCCATTCCCATTTTATGAAAGAAAAAAAAAACCCTTTATCGATTTGCAAATAGTCATTGAATTAAAATCCATTGCTCAACGACGTCCATATTTCGCGTCGAAGTCGAAAACCATTACCATTGGGATTTCGATTAAATAGTCCCACTTCCTGCGGATAGCCGCGAATCCCTGGCGACTGCTTGATCGACGTCCCCCATTAATAAACAGCCAGGCAGCGACTCCATCCGACGGCCAGATAACGGGGTTCGGCAACGCACTGTGCACTGTTTAAATACACAATCGATGCGATGCCATCTATTTGTCACACACACACACACACACGATAATTTCTAATAACATATACACACCCAAAAAATGAATATAATGGACATTTGAAGTGACGTTTGAAGGGACTACAAAGTTACTAGGTACTAGGTTCATTCCACTTGTATAACACTGACTTTGTACAAAACTTCTGTGAAGCAATTCTCTATTATTTGAACGCGCCGGACTTTGCCATCGATTTTCTCTATCTTCATCACGCTCCAGGTGAAAATAGCTCTTTTTAGGCCATTCGCGCTGCATTCGCCTCACACCAGCCCAGTCTCACTGAATAATCGAGTGCTCTTATATAAAATTTCAGTGAAATGTGAACAATTTTATTGGAACTTTCATCTGCTCTACGGGGCTGAGAGTTTTTAGCGGAATTGAATCTACTCTTTAATACGTCATATAAGTATAAAGTGAGATTAAGCATAATTAATACCTGATATTGATTGTTTTTAAGAAGTATGTGACATTACTAACAAAATTGCAACGAGGTCGAATCTATATATAGTTATTGTATTGCAGTAAATAAATATGATATTGTAAATAAAATATATAAGAATTAATATGAATTAATAAACATCGTTTCGAGTTTGGATTTTAATTATATACAAACGTTACTAGCGTCATTTATACATTTATTTAAAGCAATAAAAGCCATCATCTACCTTAACTATCTACAATGCGAATTTTATTAAATTATGAAACGTCTTATATCGACGGGATGATTATTATGTGTAAAATTAATCAATTTGTTTACGTTCATACTGCAGTAGGACTGGTGTTTGTCTATGTTTGATTTCGGCGTGTATATGGTAATTTTATGATGTTATAAACTTTGTTACGATGAGAACACTCTTAATTTAACGTCTATTAAGGTTTTAAAGTTGTGACGCTTTATTGTTTTCTGTGTATTCTTGGCAACTAAATTGTCTATGAAAATGTCAGACATAAAAATGAATTTATAATATCTGAAAAATGCTTTGATTTGAAACCAATGTCAATTTGGTTGCTTGTTATTTATATATATTTCTAACATATTTCCATATCAAGGCTATTCTCTTCTGTTTTCAAATAAAAGGTTCCAACCGATGTATGCTTCCTTTCTTAGAATAATGTCGGATTAAGTGCTTTCGGTGGTTAAAGTTTATTAATTTATGTCAGTCGGAGGGTTACGTTGCGACAGGACATGAAGTATTTCTGGTAAAGGTTTTATAAGGTAATCAGAATATATATTTTTTTAAATAAGTACTATATATGTATTGTAAATGAAAGTTGTGTGTTTAGTCTACATTAGTCTTTTGTCATTATTGAAAATTTAGATGCATCGCAGATATTAATGTTAATACTACGTTTGATTTTATATTTTAAAATGAATTATTATAAGCTCTCCTACTAAAACTAGTTCTTAAAAACTGGACATTTTAAGTGGCTATTGTAAGTATACGCTGGTGAATTCTGTCGCTACAGTCGAACTCCATTCATTACGGTTCATTATTAAATATTTACTTTTGCCTTTATTGTATCAATATTGTTTAAATGTATGTAAATTATTTTAATTATTTAACATTAATGAATTAACTCTTTAGATATTTGATTATGATATTTAGAAACCTTTTTTTGAAATCCTGCATTAAAACAATGATAACGAGCGAGATTTATAACCTAAAGTCCCTTAGACAAATTAACTTTTAGTAAGCAGTGACGAAATTATGTAATAAAATGTACGGCAATGACATCAGTGACGTTTGAATATCGATGTTTTATTTTAAAATACGCTTTAGGATGTGTACATACATAATGTATTTATTACAATTGTATGTATTACAATAAAAAAGGAATTGTATGTGGTTGTTTAAATGTGCATATTTTATAGGGTAGGGTAAGGTCACTAGACATATTCAGGTGCTTCAATTTAAATCTAATTGACTTCAATGCTGACTTGACCTTAGCTATTTAAATAAATTATGCAACAATATGATTAGTTATTGTGAAATTTATATTAAAAACTAAGCGAATGGAGCGGAGTTTCACTATTTAATATTTTTTGTAATATCAGTAAGCTTTGGTACTTGTTTGTTTGTTTGTTACTTATTGTGTAGGAAAATGTTCGCCTAGTGCATTGTTCGAACTTTGATCTCCCGTACGGAAGACTCCAGCTATATTCGATATATTATCAAAAGTGTTTTTTTTTATGTTTTAATTCTAACCTTACCTTAGAACAGAACAAATCAGATATTCTAAAAATAAACTATATACAGTAATACCGAGATGTTGACATATTTATGGATTTGTATTTCAAAACCCAATGACTTATAGATGTCAAATGTAGTGGTGTTGCCTATGTTTGAGTTTATATAGCAATGCCAATAGCTGTCACCGCGCTCATAATT
Organism: Agathymus mariae mariae; assembly: GCA_018251895.1. NCBI lineage: Eukaryota > Metazoa > Arthropoda > Insecta > Lepidoptera > Hesperiidae > Agathymus > Agathymus mariae. Next base: position 6,098 of record DWPT01004119.1, read on the forward strand.
TGTTGTCCGTCGGATATTGCGCTTGTAGAGCTTCTTAATTCGTTTCCGATGTGACGCAAATGGGAAGTTGTGTTCCGCGTTGTTCCATCACAATTCCGCTCCTGTGCCGGAACACAGGTGTTGGACGGCTGTAGCACCATACGTAATCCTGTCTGATGGTTTTTTGTATGGAAAATGCAAATTGCCGAATGAATTTGCAAAATGAAGTCAATTGAGCTTCTTGGACATATTGCCATTTAAAATTAATTGAATTCTAAAATAATTAGTAGATTTCCGATTCCATGGGTTTTACTGTCGTGAATATTCTTTTCATCCTTTCAATCTCGATTTCACGAAGATGAAAGAACTTTAATTCCATTGCTCTGTTGCTACTTTTAATTGCACCGTAATGAATTACTTTTCGCAAAGGGACAACCGGATTAATATACAGTTTTATTGCAGTGATTTGGTGTTTTAAATGATACCGAGTTGGTACTTGCTAACACATTCAATGTATCAAATCATGGATTTGATTGCATTTACCTCTCGTGAGTTCGTATTGTATTGCAGTGCCAGTTGTAGTCAACATTTCAACCTTTTTACTAAAATACGATAAGTCAACGTCATCAAATCGTAACGATTTCTTATTATTTTTTATAATATTATCTTAGCGTTATAGACAGATGTAATCTTAGCACGAAGTAATCCTATTCAGTTTACGAGTTTCAGTATGTCTAATATCTGAACAGAATGCATTCTGATTGTAAATTAATGGAATGCCTCCTTTATTTAAGCTAAGCGAACAATGAAACCCGAATTGTGGTGATAAATTCTGAATCCAATGCTTTTCTACGCGATTTATGTGCAGAATGTTCCCAACTCTGGCTAGAAGCTGGAACTGCGCTGTTAACTACGAGTAACTCGTACTTTGTGAGAATGTTATTACTGGGTGTGTCGAAGAATACGTGTGTAGGAGAATATGACTGTATTATATTATAGATACATTTGCACCATTGCTTATTATGATAACTATGACACATAATTTAATAATCATCTGTGGATTGTGAGCTATTTTTATTTAAACATTTTCCGTGGCAAGCCGGGAAATGTGCGAAGAGTGACGACAAACCAGTCACTACCACTCAAGTAGGATGAATATTGGTTTCCTATATGAGTACTTTGATATGTTATCACAATTGTGATATGCTGCGCAATATGTAGAATGTTTATTTATTTTCTGATGGACGGATTGATTGAGATGAAAATAGCCACAATTTTCCTTCTGATATAAATAACTCGAAAGGTGTGTAAATAATGTAACATTAAAACAAAAAGGAAAAACACGACTAAGTGCTGTACAAATCGATTTTCCGATTATACAAATAATTGACGGGATCCTCGTTATCTACTGTCTCATACTTTAGGCCCCAAGTATAGAATCTATGCAAGTAAGTAATCTTGAACCACTGCAGATTGTTTATTCTTTATTATTGAATTGTTTTTTTTTACAACTAGAATATTGTTTATGTGTGTCCTTAGTCCATTGCTGCATCCTTTCTTAACACGCATTGTGAGTACCTACGTTCGAATACAATTTTAGTCACGCGTAGGCATCGGTGTCTGTCGGTCGGATGGATTCGTTTGTTATTGGCATTACATTTATATACAGTTTAATTGTTATAATCTGTAAAATCAGTGAGTTTACGTTGAATTTGATCTGTGAAATTCTTTGGTGATCAGTTAAATCAACGACCAAGTCAAATTCTGTAGTGACGTTATGAAATATCTTTAACAGGTGTCGATGTTAGAAATATTTGGTAGTTATGTCTAACATATGGCAATGTAAATTCCTGGACCGAACCGAAACTAGTGTACACCTGTTGATCGTATCGGAGTTCGCATCGATAATGTCGAACCACAGTCAATTATATCTGACTTAGTTTCGGTGATGTTAGTTGGGTAACAAACTGTAACAAATTGTTTACAATTTACTTCCATAGCCATCACTTTAACTAGTATGACACATGATGCAAAGAGACCTAACGGGCCGTTAACCGTATAATGTATGTGGGCCGCGTTGCCCAATGTCGCACGGCTATGGTCGTGCATAGCTGCGACGAATACTGGTATGGAATTCTCGTAGTCCACGGGGGTCGGTATTCAGTGCACGGCTCCGCGGGCGGTGACTCCTCGGGACGATCCACCCCGCTGCCGTTGCCTCCGCGCTCCGCTTGCTGAATATTAATGCCGCCTATTGTGCCTCCAATTCAGATGTTCGCCGGCGCGGTCCAAGGAAAGTGTTGTAACTCCTTTGTCTTGTTGACTTTCGCGCTCGCTAACTGGAACGCCCTCTCAACAAATCGATTAAAGGATTCCCAATGGTATTCCTGCTGTGTTTCGACATATGAGTACATTCCGGTATTCCTAAAGACAAGAAATTCGCCTTTAATGTACAGAAGGCTTTTCTTTTAAATAAAGTAGATTATCGTATCTGCGTACATGTTGCAAATACACTTATAGTTACTTTCGCTCTCTTGCACTACCGTCACGTTACCACGCTCAAATGGGGTGATAGCCCAGTTTCACTGTGCAACACAAATGCCGTTATGCCCGCGTTACCAGTGCACGTTACGTTCGTATTTGCATAAATTGTAGATCGTTGACGACGAGCGACCAGGTAGACAGAGCGGCCTAGTAGTTGAAAATGAATATGCACCGTTCGTGCGCAAGTTTTGCCGAGCAGCGCCTAAGCAGCTGGTGCTTGCTGCACGGTCCGCTGACGCCGCTCACCGCGCCCCCCGCGCGCTTTCCCCACACCCGCGTTCCCTTGCGAAAAATCATAATGCAATTGCCAGGACGGCCGATGTGGAACGGTTTACGACCACGGCCAACACGCAACCAGTCTACAGTCAAATGCGTTCAAACTCACACGCCGTCCATCATTATGGATTAGTCGTGTCGGGACAGATTTCTCTTGTGCTTGTCGGAGTGGAAACAGTGGTGTCGTGGTTGTCTAAGTTACCATTGGATTGTAATATTCAGTGATGTGAACTTTAATATGAAACCATCGTGGTTCTGCGCATCGCACGTTACGGCTTGTAACACTCGCTAACGTTGACTACCTTTCATTGAGGTCGACTTTCGGGATAGTCTTTCCACAGTATCAATGCTGTTGCATAATTAAATTAGCATACAATTTTTGTCTGGTTCTGTCAACTGATTTTATACTATTTCAATTCTGTAAATTACTCACGAACCCATTTAAGTGTCCCTTTTCGACGAACCAATTGTCCATCGAATGCAAATTAATTCTTTGCACGTCCCTGTTGCGTCCGGTGATGCTTGCTTTCTGAGTGCTCATGTTTGCAATCAGTCTTTCTGTCGCGAACGGTCGTCCGAATCGCTCGTCATAAACTAATTACTTGCGTTATCATTAGAATTATATATTAAATAACAGTGATCCGTTAATTACCATTTTATAAATTGATAACACACGGTGTAATAATGTTAATTGATGTCAGTGTGCGATTATTGTCGATATGATGAGGTGAACTGTGTTTTATGGTGTAAGTGAGTGATCAAATGTTAATAAGATGTGGGGTGCAGCTGTGTCGAATCCGCCGCATTATCACTATGTTCAAGGGCCTAGCGGGCCAGTGCCGCAACGGGGTCCCGCTGGGCCTATACTATCCGGTCCTACATCGAGGCATCTTAGACCACAGTCTTCATATTCCCTACCTCACGGCACTAATGGCCCTGGTCGCTGGGGCTGGAATGGCAGCCACGCGTCTTCGTTTGATCGAAGGCAGTTGAAGGTGCCTCCGCAACCGGTACGACCAGCTCCAGTACGACCGTCGCATGTCAAAAATACAACGACTTATGTAAGTTTAACTTGAGAGAGTTAATAGTCTATTGTAATAATTTGGCATGAAACATGGAAACATATTTTTTTCTAGAAGAAGAAGTATATTGTGAATCCATTTTAACTCGTACGTTGTGAAACCTTCGTGCTCTCACCATCGCATCAAAGACATCAAGCATCGAGTGTGTATTTTTCGGATTTCACGCATTGCAACGACGCAAGAAGATTATTGCGTTGCACTCGTTTTATACTTATATATATATACTTACGTGGGCCGCTGGACGGTTTTTTGTTATATAGTACTCTAGTTATTTTATTTCCTAGTCTCTTGCAATACGTGTCGGGTGTCGGCTGCGCACGCGTCACCCGACACGATGCCGAGTTTCTCTAACATTCAACCGACCTGGCTTCTGTGGTACTATCGGCCATGTTATAATGTAACATGTGCTGATTTCAGGGTTCGTAAAAATCTATGATCCAAAATTTAATACCCACGTCAATGATATGGGTTGACAATTTGCTCTCTTATAATTAGACCCGAAATATGACTGTAGTCCTGAGTAGCATGTGCCCTTGGATTCAAATTCCAAATCATTTAATAATGTAGGTATTCTATAAATACACTTATACACGTTATTTTTTGCTTCTACTACCATTTTGAGTAGGTGCTTTAACATTGACGAGACGAAACGAAAGAAAGCGAAAAAAACTCCTCAGCACATCTTTTAAACAACACATGGTAATTACAAAAGTTTAAATCTGTGCGGAACTGGTTTCGACATTATTATTTCCAGGCGTCACTGATTATACAAATTACTTAACACAAAGGCTGATTACATTTTCGTCTGTTACTTCCATGTAAAGAGTAATAAACATGTAATGACGTAGAACGACTTCGAAATGTAATTAGAATCTCTTTCTAGTTTTCGCATGCCACAATAAAAGCTTTTTATGTATCAGCTAGATACAATTGTATCAACTAGCTTGAACGCCGGATTTGTTAGAATTCTGGTATCAATTTTTCAATATCAAATTAACCATTAACTGATATATAATTATCAGTTAAAATCATCTACAGTAGATAAGGATAGCATTGTGATTACGAAATCATGCGTTTAGCATGACTGAAATAATAAAAACTAATTCGTGCGTCACACTCATTGCATATATAATAACGGGTATTGTAAATTCCGTGACAGTGATAACAAGTATTTATTGAATGAGTACATTTTCAATTAAAGGGCCGTTTGAAAGTGACTTGCCATATTTCATCACATAAAGTAATTATCTAATCCTGATATATCCGCTTTGCGCGATATAATTTGTTCTGATTTCTAATGCCATTTAACATCTCTAGTTGGGACACTTTGAGGGTTTATGTTACGCAATTATTATGGTGTGCAAACGGCTCCTCGCTGGGTAAATTCTGGTAACACGTTTACGGCCAGTTTTCTATATAGGGTTAGTTGAATAGCAAATGCAATAGTGCTCGCTGTACGGCGCGCGAGCAATGATGCAGCGTCCAGCGCTGTCACTGGTCTAGTTTGAATAAAATGGATATTTTGTAACATTTGCGGCTGTTATAGAGTTGAATTGGATTTAGCATTAAAACGTGACATTGATATAAACAAAATTGACAACGTTTCAAACAACAACAACAACAACAGTTTTCAATTTAAAATACATATAAAACGATAGAATTAGTTTAGTGATAGAAAATAACTATTACTTATTTATTATACTTTCTTACAATACTTGCTTTATTACTGACAATATTACATATGCTTTTTCATGTAAAAGATTTTTACTCCGTTTCATACTTCTAAGGTTAGAATATGTTTTGTATGACAAAACACGCATGGTTAGCAGTTTCTCTGTCTGTTTGTTGATTTTAAAATATTAAAAAGTACCGTAACTTTCATGGGGTCCTTACTGCAATTTGTTTGAAATTTCCTTATATACTTCCAGTTTTACCCAAAAAATGTGAGTCTGATATCGCTGGTTTATGAGTCAATAAAGTACTTATTTATATTCTTGATGTGTTGGCGTTATTATCTATCATTTTGATTTGATATCCGCCTGATACGTTCGGCACCAAAACGGAATGTAATATAATTTTTGGTCCGATAATTTCATATCGGTTTGAATGGTTCTATCTTATCTAAAAAATCTTAAGTTGCTTGATGTACGAATGAATGTATAAATTTTTCAAGAATTGTATAATAAAATGCGAAGGTATTTGCTTCAACCTCTTACAGAGGTCTGCAAGTTTTAGGATCGACTGATGTTCCATCATGAATTACACAACTCTACTAAAAATTGTGTTTGTCCAAAAATTTATTTTTTGATTTAGACGATAAAATTTTATTCAAACAAATGTGCAAAGCTTTGTGAAGTCATTGCAAACATTGGTAATCAATATTTTAATAAAAAAATATGTTGAATTTGTGTAATAAAAGACAACATGGACTTCGATAACGATAACGAAAATATGTTGGGGTACTACATTTAGGAGTTTAGTGACAAAGTACTTATAAACATAAAAGAAAAAGTAATAGAGTTCACTTTTAAACTTATTCTATTTTGTATTTTTTTTGTAATTTGATATGATATTAAAAGTTAATAAAAAATATATTCGTTCAGATTTAATAAAACAAACTTTTATCTATAAATAAATCCATAAGGATTTTCTAAGATATTGATCACCCGTTCTCCTGGATACAAAAGCAAACTTTTCAGGCCATATATTTTGTTTTTGACTAACTTATCGAAAAATCTATTCAAACTCTCTTATCAAAGTGAAAATTTGTGTTGATCTGTGTAATTTATAATGAATTATAAAAAAATATTTTTAAATATACTGATAGTTTTATCAGATACGGTGCACTTTATTTGTTTAACCGCCCTTTCAGAAGATAAATGTTATTGGGCACTTAGCATAAAGAGTTATAATTCCTTGGTGAAAGTGTCCGAATAAATCTGTCAGCTCTAGAGTCCGTTTTCTTTGGTGTTAAGAGGATAGTTTGCAAGGTTAGCGTGAATAAAGCGCACAATTTGTGTTTTTAGACATTGACATTTAACAATTAGTTTAGAGTTAAGATATGCAACTTCTACGCGAATGTCACACTTTTTTAAAGATAACTAAAACAATCTTAGTAAAATGAGTCTCGACGATACCAATATTAATAATTATTTACTGAAATTTAATAATTAAAATCATATCATTATTAAATAATAATAAATCATATTATTTTGTTTGTGAATACTTGATTGACTACAATCGTCGATGAATCGATTTTCGATCGATTCAATTAATTTTGAAAAATGTAATGTATAAAATTTTGTGTTGTTTAAACTACTGAATTAATAATAGTGAATAAATTAAATAATAACAAAATGACTAACTAATTTAATTTGTAAGCAAAATTAATAAATTACATAATCTTATCTATTTGTAATCCCTCCAATTAGCATTTAAATGGATAAACTGTTTTGAAAAACGAGCGTAACATGTCAATGAAGGTTTTTTTATGGTAATAGCCGACAAACGAGCAGATGATCCACCTGATGGTAAGTGGTCATCGTCGCCCGTGGACATCAGCAAGACCAAAGGGATCACTGATGCGTTGTCGGCCAGGAAATGAGAAGAAGGTAAAAAAGAAGAAGGTAC
>DWPT01004120.1:0-13606 GCA_018251895.1 Agathymus mariae mariae
AATGTAACTGCAAACGCTAGATTCAATAACGTTATATTGCAGTGATATTATTTAAAATAAATGTAATAGTTACATCAAATATCGAATCACGATTTTTGTCATACTTTGTAAACGGAGGAAAAATTTAAAAGATGTAGGTAATTAATTCTTCAATTTCCTCAAAATTGTACATTAAAAGTATCAAGTTTCGATCGAGAAAATAAATAGTATATTGATTTACGAGAACATCATGATGTCATCTCTCAGTATTTAAATGTGCTCCGAGTCAAGTGTTTGCAGTATGCATGTCGTCAATGTTAGATCAGTACCCGTCCGCTAGTTCTATAACTCACTATTGTATCTCTGTATTACTCGTATACGTCTATATTGGCCATCTCTGTCACGCTCCATTCGTTTCGACGTCTCAATCATTTTGTCACTTCAAAATAAGCTCCCGTTTTGTGTTCATATTTGGTGTTTTTATTTTTTGAGAACGAACTAAAACTGAATTGTGTTTATTTTAGTAATACGAGCTTGTGGTGTCTGCGTCGACAATGTGTGTGTTCGGGAGTAGGTCCCACACGGCCCACACCGGGTAGATAGCGCGGACCGACGGCCGGTTAAATGTTTCACGTTTAAGGCGGCTAATTCGCACGATTTAAAATTTTGTAAGTTATTAACCGTTACGAGTCAGCGAGGCAGTCGCGGTCGCTCTACATTCAGTTACATGATATTTAAACAATATGGTTGGAAAATGTTAATGTTAATCCACACAATTATTATTCAATGTTTATTATATATTTTAAATTCTTTTTTACTTTTAAAAAACAATGACACGCTATAGTTTATTCTAAATGAGCAATATAGTACTTACACTAAAGGATTTTAAATGATATAAATCTCAAATAAATTATTATTTTCAAGACAGACACTTTATTTGATCACAAAGAAGCAGAATTATGCTCGGGCGGCAAACGTTAATGTTACTGGTATTTAAAAATTAAATTAGAAAATATCAGAATCATAGTTGGCAAAACTATATCTACTAAAAGTAATTAAAAGTAAAAAATATTTATTAAATTTTAGATCACAACTTTCATTAAAAATTTACTTAGATCTGGCAACTGAATTGCTTTAATTACAAATGAAATAAAACGGTGAACCAAATTATAAAAGAAAACTTATATATATGTAATATAATTACCCAGGTAAGAAGAATGCATTTATATACCTGTTTAGAAAATAATTTTATTCAATCTCATAATATGTACATTTATGTATTCATATTTAACGTAGGTTTTGTAGATTAACGAAAAGTTATGTACATATAGCTACCAACATGGCCACACAAAACGAGTGATAGTTTAGTGAAGGTAGGTAATTATCATAGTCATTATTTCTGCCTCCTTCATCTCTGCGTTCAGTTTAAACTCCGCAAGTTAGTATATTTAAAAATATAGATTAATATTTGTAATTTGTCGGTAGAAATAGGAAATCGAAATCGCTGCAAAACTACCAAAGGTAGTCGATTGTCAGTAGCGGTTACTGCTAGTTTTCTGTTGTGGCTAATAGATTACTAATTATAGTTAGTTCGTTTCAATCCTTTTTTCATATTCAAAGCGATTCATTTATATTTTTCACGTGTATATAAGTATTGTAAAAAAATAGGCTTGTGCTCGTAGGATTCACAGTCGATATGTAAGTTGATGGATGATGACGTCAGTATGTTTGGAAGGTTATAGTAAGGTAGACATAGCGGTAGTCTTCTAGATGTTGCTGGAAAAGCTAATTTTCTTCTTCTTAGAGCTCGATCGTTATTCCTATCCAAGTCTATAATGTTGTATCATTTTTGAATACTTATTATATTATAATTAATAAATTATTCCAAAGTTTTAACACTCATCAACATAATCGATTTATATAACTTTAAAATACATTAACGACGCGTAACGTAAAGTGTCGTGCATCGCGTTAAACTAGTATATTAATTTAGCCTGTATATAAATTATTAACATAAAATTATAGTGCGTTACACCCCAATGAACCCAGCACGAGAACGCGGCGTCGCGTGTCATTAATCCATTACTTAGTGTAAGCATCTTATTCAGTAATCTAGTCCAGTTATTGAAGGCAAGTTTATCAAATATTAATATACCTCATTCGATATTAATTCGTTAGTATTGTGAATAGCCTTATTTAGTAACTTATTCCATTTAATCGTAATAAATATCCAAACGTGGTGTGGTACTAGGGTGGCTTGTAAGAGTCGTAAAGTTCGCAATAGAGAATGTTGACCAAGTGACTTGAAATATATTGATGCAAGACATAATTTGGTGTGGAGTGGCTGGTCCGAAATATCGGGTCTCAGTTCAGGCTGTTGAGCTTGGTATAGATCGGTAGATTAATACTGAATAGTTTATGTTTTGACAGTAAGAATTAATACTGAATAGTTTATGTTTTTACACAACTAATATCTATAACTATAGACGTAAACATATCGAAGTAGCCTCCTGAGTAACTTGTCACGTTACTTACTATTTATTAGGGTTCCATGAAATTATTAAACTTCGTATAAGTATTACTTATGTTTACAAATATAAATTTAAAAATCGACGATCATATCACACATAACGATCGAGTTACGTTGATTTTGGAGCCGAGATTTATCTGAATTAAGTCGTATTCAATCGGATGATTTTTATTGAAGATATAAGAGAGACAGCGGTAAGTTATACTTCGGTGTATGTCGTATAAAACAACCCTGGACTGGTTACCGCTGGCCAGTGTTGGGAAGCGTGATAATAAATTAGAAGAGACGTTACGACTTGTCTTCCGGCACAAATACATTTGTTACAATTTATAAATTGGTCGTGGCGAAGTCGACGTCGCGGCTTATCGTTTCACTCGCCGGGAGTGGGTTTGATCAGTTATATATTTAACATAAACATCGATTTACTTTACCGAACGGTTCGCACATGTTTTTAAAATACGTTCATGAATTGTCTTTTATCATCTGTATATTTAAGGTGTTATTTGAATATTATTGTAATTTAAGCATTACGCTACATTATGTAATCAAATAATTAAACACGTTTATGTAAATCATATTAATGATAAGCAAATTATATTATAAAATCAATTTTAATCATCGTACATTATACCATATTTATATCCGTGTAGACGCCTCGTTCGTTAGTACAGTAGCAGAGTGGAGAGTACGCGGTGTGCATCGATGTACCGGTGGTGTAAAAATAATTACACGTTGTGAACTGTTATTATTGTCTATAGTCTAGTTCGAAGTTTAACTCCGTTTCACGTGACCGACGTAGCTTATAAAGAACCAAGAGTCGTATGCGACCTGAGACAGTGCACGCGAGCGCCGGCCCCAGGCGTGTGGTTATTTGTGAGCTACGAGTATGTCGCTGCGTGCGATATAAATGTTACTGTAGAGTTTTGGATGTAAGGACTGGGGTTGATGTTGAAAATTATCCTAAAATAATTAAACAAACGTATATAAACAACACGCTCTTTGTTAAAGTTTATGAGTACGAAATGGCTATCATTACATGCATTATATTAACTAATTATTAAATAAATAATTTTAAATGAAAGATCGAAATAAATGAACTTAGGTATATTAAAGAAAGTACTGGACATCGAATGTAATATTTTAGGATATTTTTCCACAATCATATGAAATGTCGTATTGTAATTTATATATTTTGACGCTGTAATGAATATTACTGAAGTAATGCCACGATATTAAAGCGTGATGAATATAAAGTGAAATGTCTCATAGCCAGAGTAGGTATTGTGAATTGTAACTAAATTATTGTCATAACCAAACATAATCTACCTAGTTGTACGTGCAGTGGTCGAATAAACTTGTTACACCAATGTCAACTCTTCTTTTTTGCTCAATCGTTCAGTCCCTTGTCACGATCGACAGCTCGACGTCCCGTAACCTGCATCGAAGTCACCCACGTCGGCGAGAAACGTTCATACATCTCGATGAGGCAGGATCATCTGCGACCCCTGCTATTTCGTTAGCAATCACATCGCTTCCGGTGAACTGTTCGCAGCTGGAGGGAGCATGGAAATAATGATTGTATAAAAACGCGCATCGTGTCGATAGTTTACTTTTCAATTTTATAAAAGTGTTACAGCCACGTACATCGATCGTGCACCTTTTATGTTGTGTTTATTAATTTATTTTGATGGAATAAATAATTGCCTCGACTTATGTGATCTTTATTGAGTAAGTGCTTATCTATTAAAATATTAATGAAAGTTAAGAATCTACCACATTTTTAAACTATCCAAAATTGGATACTACTATGTTATCCTAAAAATACTGACGTTTCGCCGCTTTCATCACATGTTTCACGACAGTTTCACGAAATCGTTTGAAGATAATATAATACAATTTATACAACAGGTTAGTTTAGACCCTCTGAAATGGTATTCGTTTTATATGTAGGTACACAAATATTTACATATATACTCGTAACACTCACTTACAATTTTGTTGTTGATAGTGGCGTAAAAATAGCATTGCAGCTCAAAAACAGACATATACATTTTGTCAGACTCTGTCTTAAGTCTCCGTACCCTGTCAGTACAGGCACACCATTGAGCACCTTAGCAGCATAGTAACGCACATGTCATTAGCTTGTGGTCAGCGGTGGCACCAACATCGGCATGACGAACCTCGTCCGCACTCTACACTAACCGAATAAGTGAAGTTACCGTAACTGTTTTATTTAGTACAAAACAGCGGCAGGAGGTAGTTAAAATAGTAATTGCGTTGTCGGAGGTGGTTAACGATGCGTCATTCAAATATAAACTTTGACCCGGCAATTTAAAGTTCGATACGTTTCGTTTCAGTTTTGATCAGACGCGAGGGAACTGTCATCGAATAAATTTGGACTGTATGTACAAGGAGCAGGGTACTCCGGTAAGATGCGAGGGTGGCTCCGGAGCGCAATAAAGTTGTTTTCTTTAGTAATTAATCAAATTTAAGAGGGTAACGTGTCCACTTGTCGACTTGAATGAAAATCCTTGTCTCGAAATTGTGGAGACCTGAAACCTCACCACTCTGCACCAGCGCGGTTTGTTAGAACAGTAAGTGGACAGTGGGGTATGGGCCTTTCATTGCAACCAAGTCAGTATTAATTATTACTTGTTCATTTGAGTTCCTCATCAATATCACGTAATATAACTATATAATATAAAAGTTACGACCAATAAACTAAATAACGATTTGCACTATATAATCAATTCCATGGTTTGTTTGCTACTGTTGAACGTTAACTGCCCGTTTTACAGACAAGTAAATGAGATATACAATATCACAATAACACATGTTTTGTAATAAATATTTGTTCACTGCCCCAAACTGTGCTATTTTATAAATGTTTGTCTTTCTGTCTGTGTATCCTTTTATAAGTCAAATACATCATGATCGGCGTTGATAAAAGTGAGTAAGTTATATATATATAGGAAGAATATATCATTGCGAATATGATAGTTTAAATACGATATCTGTAGACCTGATTGTTATAATGTAAAACAATAATTTTTATTTTAGTATTTCTTCGGCCATATTCATTTGTTTCTTTGTATGTGTGTGTGTGTGTTGCGTGTGTGCCACAATAATACAATAGTTTTCTATAATTTATAGGTCATGTTATAAAGTGGGAGAAAGAAATATATAAACATTACAGATGAAATTTCCTTTTTTATATCAGAAATATTAATTTTACGAGTAAAATGTCAGCAGCGAGAGGAATCTTTCAAAGGAGGAATCGCTAGTTAAATTGATCCCCCCACCGTTACTTAACACGGTTTTCTCACAAAGATGAAAGCAGTCAAGGCTTCTATTATATTGGCTAGTCGGAGGTGTAGTCGGAGCTTTAAATCAATAACGAGAGCTCTCTGTCAAGTGTTTTACTATATTTTAAATTTGCCATTAAAGTTGAATGAAAGCCGACGCCGACGAGCCCCTACTATGAGATACCAAATCTCTCCAGTCGCTCGCTAATATGATTTGTCGGTGACTCAACGTTGATATGATGTACCTAATTCAATCGCAGTTGAACAAGCCCCCGTCGGCGGGTACGAGTACCTTGAACAAACAATCTTTGAACGTCGATCGGCGGTCACTTGTAGACTCGAATTTATTTAGTTTCGGCTCCGGTTTATTGACGTTACGCAATTTTCTTTTTCTCTTTATAAAACTATCGTGAAAGATGACGATGCGTGCCGGTTGCAGTGTAGCAGAGTCTGTTAACCAGCAAGTTCCTCGGTTCCTTCTTAAACGTCAACGTGTCAGTGCCCGCACTGCGTCGACCGATACATTTGTCCGGCTATCAGGGTAACTGATCTTTTCAACCTACCGACTGAATGTATCGATGTATTCACCACATCGTGGATAACGTGACAATTAATAATATGTACATATCAGAGAGCCGTCCACAAGACGAGACAATAAAGAGTTTAATGGTGCTTGATTGAACGTTTGGCGATCACTAACAAATTTCATAGTTCAAAGTATTTAAGCAAGATTCACGTCAAACATTTAATGTAATTCGTAGAAAACGCTTTATACAATATGCTCCTGACTATGCGTTACGAATGAAAACGATGGGAAGTGGGAAAAGTTTCCTCAATTTGCTTTTTACACTGAAACCGAATCGCACTATGCAATGAACTTTGATAGTTAAAATGATTTATGTACACTGTGAGACGAACGAGGTGTACAGTGTACAGTGTAGTGTTCGTGTACTGACAGACCCCTAGTTCTGATTTACATCTCCAGGTGATCCCCTGACTCATTACGAGGTTCGGCGATTGTCGATGTACACGTCGCTCACAGAGCGGGAGACTAACGCCGGGGGGGCGCTGTTCTTAGTAACTTGTGACAAAATATTTATACATAAAATGAATATCTAACAGATCGCTTTCTGTACGTTAACAATGTATGAGAAAACTCATTATTAGGGGCCATTATTAACGCTATAGACCGCAAAACAATAAATACTGAAATTTTTGTCTGTTTGGTTGTCTGTGCGTTTGTTTGCGCTAATGTCAGAGACAGCTTAACGATTTTTAAATTTATTTATCGATTTATTTTTTTTAAATAATAAATATTTTATATGCAGATTCGGTCCAGTCACAGATTTATCATTCGTGTTGATGAAACAAGTTTCATGTAATAGCGCAAGAAAAACAGTGCTTCTGGTGTGGCTGAAAGTGTTCGAAATAGGAAAATTTTATTCACAACTAAAATAAATATTACTGAAAAATCATCGATATTTATCTCTTGTCTTATATTCTGTGGCGGTCGACAGAGTCACTAAGTAAGGCGCGTGCCCGCCGGTGGGTCGAGGGCAGTGGGAGGTGGTGGTGGAGGGAGCTAGGCGGCTCGTACGACCGTGAACATTTAACAAGGCCCGGGCGCGTCGTGCAATATTTAAATCTTTCAGACGGAATGAGCGGCCGACGCGGCCCGGAGAGGTCTCCGTGTTTATTTAAGAACCGATCCGGACTAGTGCTTCAAGAACATTATTAAATTGTAGTATTAAATTTATTTACTTACTATTTGTAACATTTGAAGAATAGTCCTCGAACGGCGCCCACGCCTTGCCAAAAGGACTACAGGACGCCCCCCCACCAGGTGGAGTGATGACCTGAAGAAAACGGCTGAAAGCCGTTGAATTCAGAAGGCCTAGGATCTATCGGAGTGGTGCCAAGCAGGGGAGGCCTATGTCCAGCAGTGGACTGTAAAAGGCTGATAGATAGATAAATTATATAATTTTGTTATCGCGTTTTATTTAATGTTCCTACGAAATAGTTATTGTATAGCGCCCAGTCGCTACATACTAAAAACAAGTCTCCATCTATCGATCTGTTTGAAAGTAATAATATCAAAAACTACGGATTCTCATGTGGATTCATCATTAGGTAGATCGATTCATTTCAAAAATGTATAAACCGCCTTAAATCGCCGTTTCGTCAACGACATGTGAACAAGAAGCGAAGTGAGGCCGGTTTGTAGTGGAACATAATAACAATAACAAGTACTTCGCGTTATTTTTATATCTCGAGCGTTTGGTCCTACAATGAACGCTGCGTACGTCGGCCCTAATATCGATTTTTCCCACAGGTCCCCCGGCGGCCGTAGCGCTCGCGTAGCACCTCTACGTGCTACGAGAGTGCTACGTGTTCGCACTGAGTCATTTTCAATGGTTGAAGGAATTACAGATATTCCCTACGTAGTAGTACATAACTAGTACAAGTTGAACTGTTTGAACTCCGGTCGTGGTAAATATTTATGCAATAGTTATTGTACCGTCGTCACGTTACACATATGTACTGGAAATTATATGTACGCATAAAATATGTTCATTTTGAATACTTTCACATAAAATAACATATTTTTTAAGAAAATGGGGCGTGGGTGAGGCAATGTTTTGCTATGTTTAAATTTTATTTATAAAAACAAAATAGTCTGTAAGTGGTGAGCGGGCGCGGGTGAGGAGTGTCGCGTCACCGCCAGCTCGGTCATACGTAGCACGCGTAATTACTTAAATACGATAATCATATTTCAGTAAACCCTACGACAATAGCAACGTTATTTGTCAGTAGGTTCTTTTCAATATCTCTCGTGAGCGTAGCGACAAAACTACATGGTGCAGTCGTCACCGCATTACCGCATGTGATTTTTACGTTTACAAATAGTAATCAAATCCTTATTCCTACTTTATTTTGGTATTTAAAATTAACATATCATACATAACAGACGTTAATACCATGACTAACGTACATCTTTATATATCTAACTATAACTAATGCAATATAACTGTCGTTTTACCCTCGGTTGTGCACGTGTCGTTACCGTGTTGTTCTCGTGTCGTCTCTACCTGCCGCGATGACGTCAGGTTTCCATTAATCGTGTGACTCGTATATAGCACCGGTGAACACGTAAAATCACGTTTTAACAAGCACGATTTTACCCTGTCTAGTTAGTATTACGCGAGCTGTTGATCCAAACTCGAAACACAATGTGTCAAGCTTTGTTTTAAAACAGAAATTCAAATTGTTTGTTTCAAGCAGTTGTGATGCTTCAATAAATATTTTATACTGAAATATTTTAATATAATATTATTTTTTCAGTTTGATATATTTCAGTGACTAAAGCTTCTCTGATAAAAAATCACAGTGAAAATTATCATATTGTAAGGCATATATTGAACATATTGCCAGTTCGGCGTAAGTTAGTGATAATACTGTTTTCAAATTTTATAATTGTTAAATATCGTGTAGTGGAGTTTCGTTCGCCGTTTTATCTTAGGTTATTAGAAAGTTATTGGTGAAGTACCTAATAGCTACACCTTCATGAAAGGACTTTGGATTAGAATTTCAATGCAAAATAAACGCCCCGTACATTAGTATGGTTTTCTAAATCGGCTCAAACCATTTTATTGGTAACGAACGCCAGTAAATCTACAAGTACGGCGTGTCTCCGAGGTGGCAGCACACCTGGCACGGCGCTCGGCGCGCGATCGATGGCGCACCTGCGTTGCCATGGAAACGGACCCACCCTGCTAACGCCACCGCGGCCTTAGTGCCGAGAGGTAGCGTAAAGCGAACCGCGGTGAGTCAGAACTACATCTACTACTACAACTGCCAATAATAGACTCCCGAATTCGAAATTATGAAATTCGTAGAAAAACTTGGTTTGACTTACATAGCTCCTAAATCCCAGTAGATACTAATATGAGGTAGCTGAATGGTCAATGTGCGTCACGGAAGATAGGATTGGAAGAACTTCGTATTTGGTGAAATGGTGAAATTGGTGAACCGTTTGACCATGGGTGCCCCAAATCAAGGACTGGTATATGGGTATATGGTGTCGATCAGGGGAGACCTCTGTCCAGTAGTAGGCCTCTGAAGTCTATTGCAAGAAAGGTAAAAAGTACGGGAGAAAAATAGTCGTACAAAGGATGGAGTCGTATTACCTGTTAACTTTGAACTGCATTAAAATATTGCCTATTATTTATAAAAAAATATTTTTCATACAACAGTGGTGAAATGAAGCAATATTCTTATCACATTTCAAGTTCCGTTAAATATTTGCATACAACAAGTTTCTTGCTCTCAACTTCTCATCTGCTTAAACTATGAATACATCTAATATTTAGCTTCATAACCGAACATCTAAGTTTCATTGTGAATTAAATTAAATGTACTTATATTTATATCATCTATCATTATAAGTCCAAAGTGGCTCAAAGCGGGATCGTGTCTCCGAATGATGAGTTATGGTCAGATTTCATAACGCTTCCAAGTTAGGCAGCCGTACTCAGTATCGCCTGTCTTCATCGAAGAAGTGCTTATTCATTTGTGAATATTTTCAAACGTCTGTCTCGTCTTTATGAAATATTACGACTTAGCAGATAATCTACCCCGCTGACGTCATGAGGTTGTCCTCACCCGGATCGAGCGCATCACACATCATGCAAGGGTTGCGTAATTAAATAGCGAGCCGCGGGATGGACTAATATTTTTATTCACTCACCCCCCGCACCCCGAAGGAGGGTGGCAATGTAGCGTCGCGTGTCCTGATGTATCGCTAGTGATACATTTGTATGTACCTTTGTCGAATTTTATTGCGTTGTTCATGCAATTTCTAAGAACTGAAGTATAATTTATTTATTTGCCTGACATGATTACCTTTTTATATTTTCGTTGTACCTATATTTAGCACATATATATATTTATATATTATAACGGGGTCAAATCAATAAATACTTTTTGAAATTTTTAGAATAAGTAGGCTTAGTTTTGGTAGGCACGGGTCCTTCCTCAGGTGGTGGTGAATAATTATAGGCTTCGATTATAATGAGTTTAATACAGACGATGTTTTTAGGTACAACAGCGAAATATTTAAGAAGTTATTTCGTATGAGAGCGCGTAGAGGTCAAGCGTTATATAATTTAAAATATAAGGGGGGGATTTACTATTTCCAAAAAATGTTTAAATTTGGATCAATCGCCATCGACTATTACAATACAGACTTGAGCGAAGTCACAGACGCGTAAGAGATTAGGATGTTCCGTTACGCCGAGACAGTTATCAATATAGAGGTCAAACCATATTTTTTTGAATTCTTATCTATTTGTCTGCTTGACCACGTATCACATCAAAACCACTTTGCAAAACTATAACAGATTTGAATGATATTTGCCATATGGATTACTTATATAATGCGTCATAATTAAAAATATATACATATTAAATTATTGATATTAAAAATACATCCCGGGAAATAAATCTGTTCCCGCGGAATAGGAAATAAAAGTTAATATCGATATTATTTAGCCTATTCCTAATTAGCACCCGCACGCTTCAGAAATGTAGCTACACGAGGGCGGACTACCAACCATTCAATATAATAAATATATTATATAAACGAAAATGAAAAACAGTTGCGTATACATAAAAAAACTGTAGTATACATGCCGATTTTCCCTCAGAACAGACCACGGAGCTGGAGGTCGCCGATTAGTACCACCCGATTCAATACCGCCGGCACTCCTGCATGGTGGTGCGGCCCTTTCCTGCCTGTCTGCGGGACCAGCTACCCATCTACTTCCATGTAGAATCGTCTACGATATGTTTTAATATGTTTGGACTGCAGCACCTACCTTCTCTGAAAATGCATTAATAATGAATTTGATATCACACACGTCATTGGGCGGTATTGACCAGTTTCTTAGCTCGCTCGTCAGATATTTAGATAAAAAAGTGCAGATTAATAAAAATTAATAAGACTTACTGTAGTTTATTCAGACGTTAAATTATTTAGGACGGTACCGAGAGGAGGTTACGTTAATACGAAACCGGTAGAAACGTAAATTTGTAGGAACCCGCCCGTGGGAACTCCAGGTGGCAGCGCGAGGGCGTGCGACCTCGACCGAGGGAAACATTGTAGGGTTGGTATTACAAGCCGGCGTCATGTTTGCTCCGGGCTCCGCGAGCCCCAGGCTTAGTAGCTTTTGGTCTGCTTTGAGACCGTGTTGGTGAAAAAACTCTGACTTTAGTTTTATTAATATGATGTTTTAATGAAAAGAAATAAAACCAATGGGTAAGATATTTTGAAGTACGATTATCATTTTTTTTTAATTTGACTTTTTACAATTTTTCTGAAATTGCGAATGAATACTGATAATAGTCACGGCTATTTAAGAGGATGTAATCGAGTCCAAAATTTATATATTTTCGTAAATTCAATTGCATGAAATGAGAGCGATTTAGCTGAAAACTTAATTTGTGTGCTTCAGTCGAGCCGTTTGCACCAAATAAAAGGAAATTCAATTTGCCTGCGACCCCGCTCTCCCCCCCCCCGCCCCGCTCCTAGCAGCCGAATAGAGTTAAAACTGAATTTTCTTTTTATCAGTTACTGACAAGACTTTTTAAGATACTGACTCACTTTGTGGGTCCCACAGGGAACAGGGTCTGTATAGATTCAGAAAACGATAAAAGCTTATATGATAATGTTCATAAAAATAATAATAACCACATAAAAATAGAACGATGAAAAGAGGTCGAGTGAACGCTCCTTCTCTAAATATAACACAGAATGATCTGGGTAAAGTCTGATTTTGTATAATCAGCTGAATTGGCTGAGACTCCTTGTATTACGTGTGGCGAGCACATGACAAAAGCAACGATTAATGTTATGTTATGAGCCGGTTACAGTAAGGATGGGTCCCGGCCGTGATCGTTACTCGGGATCACAATATGCCAATAGTATTAAGTGTATATAAGGAATTTTCGAAACGTAGTTATTGATGGAGATTGAAGATTGCTCTGTTCAGTGGTTTTTGTGGTCATTACTTCCAAGATCGATGGATGGCCGGTCGAGAACTGATCGATCGGCCAGAGGAGAGAGAGCTTTGTAAATTAATCTATCCGTACCTACCACATAAATCTGTAGCGTGTTTCTGTACATTTCATTATTTTTTTTGTTAAATTTCTTGATAAGTATTCGTTTTACGAGTTACTGACATCAATAAAAAAAAAAAAAATTTTTTGTCTGTATGTCCCGTTATAATTCAAGACCGGATTGGCCGATCTTAATGACAATTGGTATGTAGTGTTAACACGTGATTGCGCAGATGATAGGCTATACAAAGTGAATGATGGCTAATCAAGGCAAAGCAAGGAACAGAAAATCTTAAATAATTATGTATAAATAATTAATTGTTCAACTCGAATGTAGTAGGACGTGGCCGCTAGTCACTGAATAAGAAACACTATGAAACTGTTCTGTTGTCTATTTAGACATTAATCTATTGTTATCGACATGGCAACTTTTTGGCCGTATTGAGGCGGCATAGAAAACTCCCCCCAATCACACGCTGGCAGAACAGGGTGTCGTAACAGGCGACGGAAGCCAGCCTGCTTGGTGGAAGGGCTTTGTGTAAAGATTATATTATCAATACTATTATGAAGTCGTTAATATTATCATCGGTATTATTAACTTTTCATGAAGCCTGCCTGGCTACCTACGACCCTCCTGCTCGAGTCAGCCGCCAAACGATTCGTCGTGTTCCGGCTA
>DWPT01004121.1:0-13606 GCA_018251895.1 Agathymus mariae mariae
CGACGACCTGGGCGGGAATGGGGACGGGAGGGGGAGCCGTTGACCTTACGGTCTTCGGCTTTTTAGGCCTTTGTGGCGTCGATTGCCGCTTATTTTGTGGTCTCTATTAAAAAAAATCGATTTATCGCCTATAATGTCATCGTAAGCGCGACGAAATGAACCTGCTTTAAATTAATGTATCAATTCCATGTTCAAATTATCATGTCACGAGACATTTCATCGCGGATGTGCTCTTGAACATTAATAAAATTGTATGGCACCCAACGAGAAACTACTGTCTTCACTCGCACTAGCATGTTTCCTTCCGTAATAGCCGTCCAAGGGATACTCTACTGTTATTTTGATCTCTCAAAGATTTTAACTGTGCTGAAATTCCTTAAACCGGTGTTACATTATTACTTTATTCGTACGTTTAACCGAACACTTATTAAAAGTAATTTGAATGACACAAAATTTGGATTAAACTTTTAAAAAATGTATAGAAATTAAAGATATTTTTGTTTTATTATGAAATAATAACATATGATGGGAATGTACAGAGTTACTTATTAAATTTATGTGACCTTAATATTATTTATTCATGTAATTTCGTAACAAAAATTATTCAGTTATTATTCTGTGAGACGTCCCTAACCCATCAGTTGACGGTCATTTATTGTGATGATCCGAGTACGATAGGATATAGCTTTTTTTACCAAAACCAACAAGTTTTTAAACAAAATTGATCCATGCTGTAATGTGAAACTCCTACTAATAATGACATTTATATTTGATAAATTTAACTACTTGTAAATATAGCCATTAAAACATCTGTGCACACATCGCACAGAAACCACGAGACGTATTAACTTTGATAACTAACACTATGGATATTAGACACTGTATTCCAGGAAGTCGACAGTGTAACCTCGAATTACACATGGTCCAAAATTGTTGTCTCTGTTTGAACGCGATAATCTCAAAAACTCCTGCACCGATTTCGATGCCAGTTTCACTGATAGGTAGAGGGATTCACGAGGAAGTGTTTATCTATATGGGTATTATCAAAACAATATAAAATTGGGTAATAACTCGATGCGGTTGTATTCGTGAATCTTTCGACGCCATACTATTTCGCAATGTTATTTTCCATTCATTTTGTACATATTTACACATAGACGTAATTGTGGACTCTACTTAACCTTTACATATTGTTTTAGATTTTTTGCGACTTCTGAAGATTGTGTAACTTGGGAACGACTTGACTGATCAAGGTGTTTGAGGTCATATGTATGTGCCTATATATACCTATATTTTTCGTCACTACGTCACTATATAAGTGGATGGTTTGTGGTGATGTTAGGATATAATCATGTTCGTTCATCAAATAGGAAATGACGGTCAAGATTTATCGTTAGTACTTTTATAGCAAAAGTTCTATTTGATTCGACTTTTTTTGTTTGAAAAAATTTATTAGATTTAAAATAGTGTGTCTGCTAGATGAATCTTTCCTTACAACATCCATCTTGTTTCACAAATAATGTTTTATACAGACAATCATTTAAAAGGAAAATTATTTGTATCGCACGGCGTGTGCCAAGCGTATATACCTAAAATTGAGCGTCGAGTAATCGTGCCTTTATGCCGTTCAAATATGCGGGCGGGACCGCGATGCCAAGAATTTGGTCGAATCGACCACTTCTCACAGCACTTGTTTACCTCGCTAAAGCCGGAATGTGACGCATCCATTTATCCATTTAATACAATGTTTCATGTATTAGATGAAACAGCGGCTCCACCGAAAAACATTCCCATTTAATTCAAATTTGTTTCTGACTTACTTTTGACTTTTAAATCAGCAGTTGTACCACTTCCTTGGTACGTGAGCTAATTAAAATCATTATACATGTTTATACTAATATAATGTATTGCAAGATAATCGAGAGTTGGCGTTGACGAGGCGAATTTCACAAATTCTCGAATTCATTGAAATTCAATTTTAAATTCAGCATTGTCCCCGCAATAAATATATATTCACGTAATATTTGAATGAACTGTTATGGCAGAAAGTTTTATAAAAATATATTAAGCTTAGATCTTATAAATTTAAATTTATCTTTTGAGAAGCATGCACTTATCGACGCAGGCTGCTTCAATTCGTAGAGATGCGTGCGAACTCGCGCGTTTAAATTATTTGTTTACAAGTTGCTATGTAGATAGATATCAATATGTTATTTTAAACTTTAGACTTCGTCTGTGCGTCAATTGGCTCTGAGCCTTACCTACAAAATGATTCCTATCCATCGTTTCTTTAATTTTCGATGTAAAACTTTCTAAATTAACTCGTATTAAGACGAACTGATCGTAGCTGTGATAGAATTGTAATCTACGACTGAACAGATATTGAAATATATTTATGATAAAATTTATTTAAAAACACTATTTAGACGGAATGTTCTGTAATTTGTAGTGAAACTTGAATAGGTTATCTTTTGGAATTAATAAGTAGATTCATATCACGATTGATTTGTGGTCGAAGCCAGTCCCGTTTTGATCGTAAATCAGAAGCAGTGATTTCCTCCAGCGCACAGTCACTCCTACAAATTGAATACATCGGAGTACACTGGCCCAAATAGTGCAAAGTTCAAGTCAAATAATTTAACAATATTTCTCGTACTTAAGGTATTTCTACCGAAGATAATCTTGGAAATCATGCATAAATAGATTTTCATTTGCACTAAAAACTACAAAACTTTCAATGGACACGAATACATTAACTTGGTAAGTATAAACGTAGTAAATTTGTAATAATATTCTAGTACTCAATAATATTCTTATAACGTTTTAATTATGTTATTAGTGTACAATGGACGTTGATATCTCTCACAGGAGATCCATATTCGAATTCTTTAAAGTTAATTAGTGTTATAGTTAAAAAATATGTTAAAATATAAAACTTAAAAATCAAATTGCTCCACTGAGGAAAAAAATCGCAAGGATGATGTTCTCAAAAGTGAATGAAGTCTGCCAACTCGCAATTTCCCAAAATGGTAGACTAAATGTAAAAAGTTATAGGTTATGAGAAAAGTCAGTAAATCAGATTTAACCGAAAGCAAACGCAAATATTTCTTTGAAACTTGGTAAATATACCCGGAGTTTATATAAAATCTGACATAATTCTTAGAAAACGTATGGCTCTCAGTCATATCCTTAATTACTGCAACTTTCCCTGCTGGTTCGAAAGCCGACTTTCCGAGGTTTTCTTTAAGTATGTAATTAACTGCAAATTTCGCAAACTGATCTAACACTCTAGATAGTTTACTTTCTACGTTAGTAACTAAATGTAAATCTGAATCACAATTACGAAAATAAACACTTTACAAGTTTAAATTTTGAATAATAATATTACTACTGATTAGCTCTTGATGGTAATGAGAGAATGATGTATAGCAGCTAAATCTGGCCCTTGACAAAATGATTTCAATGAGCCTTCGTACCGATAGACTAATGACTTGAATAGGACAATTAGCCCTTCGGTCAAATTAGATCAATTCCATATCGAACTGTTTGTATTGGTTTCAAATAATAAGAGGCCTGTATTCTGTTCAGTTTGGTAGTGGATTTCCAAAAACTGATGTATGAGTAATGTAATGATTTATAAAATTCTACAAACATAGCTAACATTTTATTTAAACGAGGCAATATTTACAGGGTAATAACAAAGTGGATTATCAATGTATATGAAACACGTTTAATCTGTTATTTTATATCTGATAGGCATTTTACCTTTACAACTGTCAACCTTCAAGTAATATTTCAACCTACAGCTCAACGATTGATTATAATTTGAATTTATAAGTGACCCGCAGACTAACATTTTTTACGTAGTGGATTGGACACGAAGTAAAATCGACCAGTGTGTGATGTGTTCAGCGAGCGTGCAGATATGCATCACAGACAATCATTATGTCACCGCGTCTAGACGAGTGGACAAACTCGCTGTTTACATATAATTATAGCCAAACAACTCAAATGATACCCGAAATTACGTTGATAATTTGACAAACGACGTTTTTAATGACATTTCCGTTCTTTTGTTGTCTGTAAATTAAGCATATGCTAAGTAGAGGCTAATGTTTAAGTAATTTTAAGTCATTTACGGCTCGTAAATAAGCCCGTATGTTTAACTAAATAATATGAAAAGGGCAAACACACGCCCTCATATTAGGATTCACTGTGTTGTAAGTGGCGTAGATTTACGAACGACTAATAACTGAGATCAATGTTTATCTGCTAAGTTAATGTCTGTTAGCCGTGAATCGAACCCAAGCCCTCAGTTTTTTTGCTCGGCAGGCAGAGTCAATAGTAAATAGGAAACAGCGTGGTTTATGATTATTGTTAAATTTCAAGTTGTACCTATCTACTACCATTTGCTTCGGTAACATCAAATTGTAAACAATTGTTTACAGAACTAAAAACATTTTACTGGATATTGATTGGTTTATCGTTGTACAACAGTCGGTAAACCTTACCGGAGCCTCGAGCTGTATAGAAACTTACGATACTCAGGTTGACCAGTAACTTAATAAACAAACAAGCACTGGGGCAGCGTGGTGGGATATGCTGAAACCTGTGCCTTACAAAGAAGCCTATACAACTAATAGTATTATTATAATCATATTTCGTAAATATAATATAAAGTTAAAAAAATAGAAATAAAATTTTGTTTCGATAATTTATTGCTTCTATAGCATAATGTTATTTCAGCGGAAAATACGCGTAGCCACAGCAGTAACAGCCAGATAAAATCGATTATGGGGTTTGACTGTATTTATGATTTTGTGTTTCGAGTCGTTGAAGTAATTTTTATTACTGGCATCTCGGTTTGTACGATATTATTGCTAGTTAAAGTTTGTTTGCACTGTTAAGAAACCAGTGTCATCTTTTAGATAAGTATCCTGATTGAATCTAGGCACCGTTTACAGACGCGTAGCCTCGATAAGTTTAACTTGTTATTATAGTCGATGGGGCGTTATTGTTGTGCTCACACGCGGGATAGGATTACCAGATGGCTATTCTATAGAGTGTACCCGCATCTCAAATGACACGGTATGGTCTAGATGCAGTGTTTGTTAACCTTTAAGTGAATAGGGACCTTATGAATATAATATATTGTTGCCATGGGATAATACCTATTTGATGGCATATTACATGAAATTATTATGAATGATATTAATTTTTTTTAATAATATAGTTTTATTTTTAACGTAAATATAGACCGTAGTTATAGATGCAGTATTCATATTTAATTAGAATTTCAAAAATTTTGGGTGTCACACTCATTGAACTCTTTGAAGACAGTTTTGATCACCGCATGCGAGTAGGTTTTTTACCTAGATATTGAAACAAGCTTGGGGAGTACAGTGAGTGACGGTGAGTTTCAACCATCGATGTAAATGAATAAATGTGGTTGAGCGAATAAAATGTATTCACTGGTTAGCTACCACATAATCAGCGCCATCTCTTAGAATACCCATAAACTACCACGGACCATAAACGATTCACATTGTACAGTCGAATTACATATATAATATTTGTTATATTTATCGAAAAAAAGATATACCATCCTTTTTTTGAAAATTTGTTATTGTTTGTTTTTTTTCATTCCCTTAACTACACAACTCAGCAATTTGACACTACAAATCAACGTCAGCTCACGGTCGAAGTCAATACGCAATTGAGTTCGCGTTGGTCTTCATTTAGCGTTTTGGCACCAATGTGTTGGGTACCATTTTGTTTGCTCAGTGACCCGGTGCATACGCAGTCATTTAATAAAACTATGGTTTGAAGATGCAGTTTTCCAGATTAATTTTGCATAGTCCGGCCAAGAGTTTCCCTGTAAGCGGAGTGTTTAAAACAAAAGATAAGTCTAGGTTTTCTATCAGTGTTTGCAATTGTTGATAAATTACATCTGCGGTAATTGTTTAACCTCGTTTTCACAAGCTATAGTGGATCGAACGAGCACAGCTTCAACAAACAGCCATGAGTAACAATCACACTCAATTTTCTTTTAGTGTGGTTGTGGCTGGTTTATTTATTTAAACGTGTTTCCCACTATCGTAGAAAATTATTACTATCATCACATTGACAGTACGATTCAAAATCCCCCATTACTGCGCCTGTTGAGTTTGCTAACCGATAGACAATCAAGTAATTCATGTGACTCACTGGGCACACTAAATATATTTGGTTCGGCGTGGTTTATAGTAATTTATTGCTTTGAGGATTAAATCCTTCTTATTTTCATATGTTGTAGGTATAATAAGGAATAAATAGTTTCGCATGCACTACGGTTTTCAATTGTTCGTTATCGTTGTTTTAGGTGCCACGGCGGATCTCATATGTGAAAATGACGCTATATTTTAATGAAAAAATAAATGGATAAACAATTTCAAAATAACATTCTATAAATTTAAATATTAAATTTAAGCCAAAATTTTGGCCGTATTGGGGCGGGCTAGAATATTACCGTCAATCCCATGCTGGCAGAACAGGGTGGCGTAAGAGGCGACAGAAGCCAGCCTGGTTGGTCGTAGAACTTAGCGTAAGAATAATATTATCAGTATAATTATTAAGTCGTTAATATTATTATTGGTATTATTATCTTTCCATGAAGCCTGCCTGGCTAGCTACCACCCTCCTGATTGATTCAGCCGCCAAACGACTCGTCGTGTTCCGGCTGGGGACTTGAGAGCCAGTACTTTCTTTCTTACTTTCTTCTCATTTCCTGGCAGACAACGCATCAGTGATACCTTTGGTCTTGCTGATGTTCATGGGAGACGGTGACCACTTACCATCGGGTGGCTTATCTGCTCGGTTGTTGGCTATTATAATATAAAGATATATATATATATAAAGGAGCACGCACATGTTTGAGTTTTAAGTACAAAATTGAGAATAAGAAATTTCCTACGTAAAACTATAAGTATAATTATCATAAACTAATAATAACAAAGTAGTATATTCCTTACAAAATTTCTATACTAACTGTGAACATTGTTTAACAACAACTTTGGTCTTTGTTGTTTATATTTTAATAATTTTAAATCATGACATCGATCGACAACTTCGATTGCAGTAACGACCAGTGATCCGCGGACCTCCGGTTAAGAACCACTGGTCTAGAGGGTAATGTGTAGGCTTGCACGTAGTAGTTTTGAATATCGGTTGAATGGCCTCTCTGTTTATAGAAGAGAGTAATGATGAAGTTTTCTTTTGATTCGCGTTGCGTTGTAGTTGTCATTCACTGCAACGCGTTCGCATAGGAACCGATTGAGACGGTCGCACGATGTATTGTTTGTTCCAGTTTCTACGAATAAGAGATCCGTGGAAACCCTCCGTGTGTGCAAGCGCCGATCTTATTTACAAATTTCCTTCGCAGACGTGTGTTAATGTGAATTATAAGTACCTTAGTTGTAACTATTGTACTAGCAATGGACGTTATTACAGAACATTTAATAGTAGATTAAGTATTATTGATATTAAGAATCTTTTTTTAAGTATGCACATCTCAAAAACGAAATTGATGAATTGAATAGATGTAGTTAAAGTAATTTAAAATTTTAGCATAAATGTGAAACTGTGTTACTAATAAACATATTTTTTTTTTATTTTGACTGTCTTGGGAAGGTATTGGAGACTGGTGAGCTGTTCATCACTGGAGCACGAATCTTACATTAAAAATATCCATGTTTTGTTGGAATAAACTTTCCTAATTAAATGATAAACCAGAGATGCGGAGTTATACTGGTTTTTAAGATGTTTCGCCTCAATAAAATTTAATGCTTTTGATGGCAAGATAAAAAAGAAACCATTAAACTTTGAATATTTATCTGAACTAGTATGAAAAAGATATAGGAGAATTAAATGTGGCAAATTTAAAAGAATATCTCACAAATCAACATTGTTAACTTAAAATATTTTTTTAATGATCTTCGCTGAGTAAAGTATCATTTGTCAGAAATGACACACAGCACATTAATAAACTCAGGTATGAATATTTCGAACATGGCTCTACATTATATTCTAATTAATTATTGATATATAAGTATAATATAAGCAAAGTAATCTGACAACCAAAATCTATTCATAATATTATAAGTATTTCTTGCAAATCGAGAACATCCCTTACTTGTAAATAAAATCGCAGTTTAGAATTAATAATACAGGCATAGCTTGTTCAGACATTTAGATGATGACGCGAACTGTTAGGCATCATAAGCGTTTAGATATAATATCTATCTATTACACTATCGTTAATCTGTTAAATGCTGATTATCTATTGCATACGTTTCAAGTTTTTGACTCCTTTACGTGGTTTAGTACGGTATCTAGAATGTTACGAGATTTTGTTTTCAATACGTTTTTGATTGTGTTAAAACAGAAATTCAATTGAAAAAAAAAAAAAACGCACATATAATACTGTCTGGTTACCGACGTGAAAGCTTTTTTAGTCACTAGGTTTTTGTCAATACTATGTCGACAAAAACACCAGCTAACTCCATGATTTTTAACGATCATTACATTACGCAAGCGGTATCTGTGATGTCATTTTATTTGGTTTAGTCATACAGTTTTGCGACCTACCTTAATTACGAGCGATTATTCGTTCGTCCTGTCCGACCTTGCGGCGCGCGGCGTCTGGGTTTCAGATGACCCATGATGACGATGGCGCGAGATACCGAACGTCGGCCGATTGAAATCCTGTTCTTTCGGCGAGACTGTATATACTGTAGACGCGTGATTCGTCTCGTTTAATGTTTATTCGTTTATCTACCTATGTTAAAAAATGTTTAACATCGTAACTGTGACGGATATTTACAATTTTCTTGTATAGTAATTCATATTTCACCTCGATTATATGGCTCATAGTCACTGTGAGAACGTGAGTCGTGTACACCATTTATAGTGAAAATGTTTAATCGTTGATAAAAGATTAAATTATTCTCTGTTAATAAACAATTGATTAACTAAATGCAAAACGCATTCTTTCTATATAATGTCGTGAGTACGATTGATAGTGATCGCGTCATTTCTAAATGACGGGTATGGTTTACAATCATTTTTTTTGTTATTATTCTATTCCATGAATGTAATAACTAACTTGTTGCCGGCCGAGAAGTGATAGACCCGCTTCTTAAGGGATCCCATCTCGGACCACTGTCGGAAGTTCATTACGTCAATTGGAAGTGAATACCACTTTAGATAAACGCCATCTATCCAAATAATATATGTAGTTTTAAATTATGTTGTTCTTTGACAAAATGGCTGCAATAATATTCAAGGCATATACTTGTATTGTGAGACAAAGGAAAGGATCGCACGGATCCGATGTAGTCCAGTTATAAAAAATAAATATATCCACTCATTTCATTCAGATTCAGATTTAAAGGTGTATGATATGATTTTATTTAGACTACAGCTAGAGTGCAATAATACGTTACCTATATTATGTAAGTAATACTACATGTTTAAGATGCAAAGATCAGGGTCGCTTACAAAGAAAACTATTAAAAAGCCATTATAGCTTCAATACCTACGTAGATACATGGTTAAAAAAGTGTACCTACCCGTACACGTTGCTAATGGATACCTGGTACGCGATATGAACGTATAACAATTTTTTTTTATCCATTTCATTTGTGTTTTAATGTGTTACTATGGAGACGAAATGACCGTGAACATGTGCTAGTAGTTTCATCTAGTTTGCAGTCCTAGATTGAAACCAAATTATTTGAGTTGTGACTTGTAGCAGAGTTTAGCTAGGAATTAATGAGCTGTGCGAGGAAGACATATAGTTGGAGATTTAGAATAGATTATTTCATTTTTCAAAGTCTCTCTTCATGTACCGAATAGCTTAAGAGATGTTATGAAGTTCCAAGTCGTCCATTCAATTCATTTTTGGTATTTTGAAGATTGAATAACAAAAAACGTTACTTCACAACAATAATAACAATAACAAAAATAGTTTCTGTTATTATTAGTCGTTTTGGTATTAGTAATTCTGTTCTAAGTATTGTTCAGTACGTAATCTAATTGTTGCTAAGCGCCACATTTTTTTTTTCATCTTAAATGTTTTGGGATACTGATATGTAAGTACTAGTTCCTTTGGGGAATTGTCTACAGGGGTAAAGTAAACACAATTTTGTGGAAAAGTTAATTTCGTTATAAAATTATCTATTTTTATACTATTTATCTTCAACATTAGTTTAGCAAAGTAGTGGCGAAATTATTGTACACGTGTGATTTTGATTAGGTAATGAACTAACTAACTATTTAAGTCTCATTTTTTTAATTCGTACGAATTCTATGTGCATTGCATTAGTATTTCTTATATAATATGTCTTAATATACAGTCTTATGATTTACCTAAATCGTAAATCTATATTTACTTCTAAATGCAAAAACAGGTTTTTTTACAATAGGCTGGAACGAATTATAACATGTTACGATTTACCAATAATATACCCAGGTTCTTTTCCTCAGTATTCTTGCTCTGGTATGTAGTTTGATATATTCAAATGTAAATATATGTTACAAAAAGCGGCCTAAACACTCCAGTCACGGAGTAACATTGTTTTTTTTTAAATTAAAGTTTATTTTTATATCGAAACATTTTTAAATACTTGTAATAATTATTTATGTAATATATATTAACGACGGGAGCATTCATGGGTAAATTTGGATATGATCACACAAAAGTTTAAATTAAAATAGGGCCTGTTGATGCCTTAATAAAACTATCCATCATCATTGGAGTCTTAATTAAAATGATATCAGAGCTAATTGATACCACCTGAGCTCGCACAGGTAAACAATTAGGTCGAATAATCCGTGCGGTACGTGGTGTGTGCGGTCATCGGTTAAATGGGTTTTGGTTTTATTCATTGCATAGGCGACCGCAGAACGCTTGGATTATATGTTTTTGTATCCAAACTAGCAAACCGCCATCGATTCGCTTGAGTAAAACTACCTTGGGCTTAGAAAATACACCTGCATTGTTTGAGGACTGGACTTTTTATCGTTCTGTGAATTTGAAATATGTATATTAATTTATAACTTTATGAACGAATTGAAATAAAATGAACTTTAAATATTAGGTGATGCTTACTGCAATACATTAATGTAAATTTTTCGATAGTGAATTATGTTAAAACAAAACTTGGAACTATAAAATATCTGCGCAAACGAATTTGCGGGTTTTTGCTACTTACTATATACATATATAGCGCTAAAATACTTCCAGTGCTTAAGTACCAATTAATATCAATTTTTATAGCAATCGGGTGAGTATGGAATTTTATATACTAAAATGGATAGTATAAAAAACTGCCACATAATATAATACATTACGTGACGACTTTTATGGTGGTTGGTCAAACGATGTTGACAAAAACTTTTCAAATTATTAAGCCGTACTGGGGGCAGCGTGATAAAGTATTTTCTAGACGTACACAAATACAAGGAGACGCTAATGGTCTGCAGTGGACCACCGATGGGTGGTGTCTATCTATTAAGTATCGGACATTTAGTTTGACTGGCGTTTGTAAAACTTTTAACGTTTGATACCAATACTGAGACTCGCTTGAAAACGAAAGTTAAAAGTTAAGTATATAATTTCCTTTCGCTTGCAGAGACGATATTTTAGTAAGTACACAACAAAATATGCAAGTCTTTGCCTTGCTATATATAATACTGCGCTCGTTTTGTACACATAGAATATTATGTGAACATTTAATTTACTCAATTATGCAAATTCACATACTAACTTAGTACTTATTTAATGTACATCTTGAGGTACAATATATACAATAAAGATCATTTAAAATATCTTGGATGGTCGCTCAGACCTCGTTCAAATTTGTTTGCACTAATGATATTTTAATTCGTACAAGCCCGCGAATATTTTGCCCTGGTATTAGTCGCCGTCCCGTCCGTCTAGATGGAGCACACAGCGAATGGCCGCGGCGACACTCGGCCGTTGATTGCGCAGAGCGCAGAACGCAGTGCGCGGGAGTGAGTGGATGATGACTAGTTTTTTTCTCGCCCGCACATCCGCGTCTGCGCTAGTTTTTATACCCTCTCTGCGGCTGCTTGTTTTTCTGATCAATCTCGATTGATGACCGTCTGGCTACCCGCGTCTGTTTACACGGCGCATGTCTGATCTCGACAATACTGAAATTATAGTGCGTAGCGCGGTAGCTACCTAGAGGAATTTTAATTAGAAAAGTCCGGTCTAGTGCGCGCGTCGCAACGCTCTATCTCGGGGTTCCGTTGGCGCGTAGGCATGAACGGTAGCATAATGCATTCATAAATAAATAATCGTTTTATTGTCACTTAAATCGTGGGCGTGTCCCTTCTGACTATTCAGGGTTATGATATGATTTCATAAAACTATACCTATTGTCAATACATTTTAAAACATCGTAAGTTTATGAAATAATCCGCACCGTTTATGATAAATATTCACGATTGAACCATATGTTTCTTATAAAAAATTAAATTTTAATCAA
The DNA here is from genome assembly GCA_018251895.1 of Agathymus mariae mariae. NCBI lineage: Eukaryota > Metazoa > Arthropoda > Insecta > Lepidoptera > Hesperiidae > Agathymus > Agathymus mariae. The sequence continues at coordinate 12,552 of DWPT01004121.1, forward strand.
AATTTTAATCTTCGACTCTTTTATGCTTAATTTGTAGAATTTAAATGTAATATACCCGATTGTAATACCACATGAAGCCCGTGTAAAAATAATTTAAAAGTAAAATATTAATTAGTTTTTTTTTTGTTTCAGTTGTAATGTCGCAGAGCCAGTAATAAGCGGGTCGCTCGCTGCCAACTCGATCCGCAACCCGTAGGTAATCTTAGCGTCCGGACGGCCATGGGCGGCGGTGACCACTTAATAACATGCAGCGCTTCTGCATTTTTGTTGGGCATTTACATATCCAAACTAAATGAAGAGGTTTTGATTATTAATAAGCCATATCTGCAAATACAACATGATATTGTGATGTTAATGAATAACAAACACTAACACGCTCACACGGTCACGCACAATGACGTATCAAGAAAACAGATTAATTTAAAATGGCTGAATACGTTTAATTTTATAAATATTTGAAGATAATAACGCGACCAAAGCAAACATAGAGATCGTAATTCGGATTCTGACACGAGTGATGAATGTGCAAACGGCTGCGGCGATGGTGGACAGTGGCGCGACGGCGCACGGCGCTGGTCTGTCCGTGATTTGTTTACACGTCGATATGACAAACGTGTCTGCTACTCAACAATCACGAGACAATATACTGGTCAGGTAGATAACGGACCTAGAATTATGTAACAATCAATATCTGTGTTATAGTGTGCATTAACTAAGAGGTGATAACGGGCTATGAGATTAAACTTTGTCAGTGAGTCTTAACGGATGTGGAAAGTTTTAAATGTTTATAACGCTTGTAATTAATCTTTATATATGTATATTTCTTGTGTGCGTGTGAATGTCATTGAACACCTCCTAAACGACTGGACCGATTTTGGTGAAATTTTTTGTGTATGTTCAAGGGGATTTCAGAATGGTTTAGATTCACAATTTGGTCCACTGGAAAATGTTTTTTGGAAAATGGATATTTTCCACTGGAAATGAAATGAAATAATATTTATTCGAAGTTGGTTTTTACAAACACTTTTCGAACGTCAAACTACGCCATCGCTTCA
>DWPT01004122.1:0-13605 GCA_018251895.1 Agathymus mariae mariae
CTCATTTTCCGGCCGACAACGCATCAGTGATACCTTTGGTCTTACTGATGTCCATGGGCAACGGTGGCCACTTACCATCAGGTGGCTCGTCTGCTCGTTTGTCGGCTATTAACATTAAAAAAAATCAAAGCGACCTAAAAAACAAAATCACCCAACCAAAAAGAAAAACAGGTGCAAAAATTTTTCTTCACGTATTAATATATGCGTATGATTATAAGAATAGTTTGATAAAAAATAGACTTGGTAAAGATTTTAAATAACTAAGTCAAAAGGAAAATCAAAGCAAATCACTTACGCGTATGTATTTTTGAATTTTGAAAATACTTTTTTAGGAAAGACTTAAAAATCATAGGCGAAGGTTTAAATTTATTAGAATTCTAGGCGGTTGTCTTCGTACTATAAGGCTAGAGAATTGCTCCCTATTTCTGGCTATTTCGCTGAAAATTCTATCTTAGTAGTTAGAGGTTGGGAGGTTTTATGTGTACAATACATGGTCAGTAGTATAACAGAGGTAATATAACATCTCCCTATAAATTTAGTAAGGATCTGATTATCAAAGAAATTATTTATTTAAAAATATTTGCTGTATCTATCTATATAAACGTTGCAAAACTAGTCCATCATTAATTTTGCAAGGCCTGACAATATGTCTGGAAGACCAAAAATACAACTCCTTCAATGATAAGAATAATACAATCATATTTTTAACTGTATACTTTTGATACCGGTTACATCAAAAAGCCAGTGCATCACTGAGGTTTTTGAATCTAAAAATCATGATATCGTGATGCTGAACTGATGATGAAAGCAACTCATTAATTAGGACTTAGGAAATACCATTAACATTAGTCGATTATGCTTTTAAAATAAATTAAACAGACTGCAATAAGAAAAATTAAAAAATGGTACTAGTAGCGAAAATTAATCGAAAAGAAATATAATGAGTATGCGCTATATTGATATGTTTGAAGTTGATGCTGAAATACAAATATAGTTAATTTATAAACACCTTAATTAATAAAGAATATAGTACTAATAATTAAATTAAAAATTAAAAACGGCTACTTAAAAATCACCATCTAAAAATATGAATCAAGAAAATATTCTCACCGGAAACTGTTATGTACAAGTTATTAAAAGTTTACACTTTCAATAAATTTATATTTTCAAATAAATAACTTACACGTAATATATTTTAGAGTTTTTAATAATTAATCTGTGATATTTAGAGGGTAGTCGTGGTCAGTCGGGTTTTAGTAGTCAGGTAAATAGTTTGATGTGGCGGTATTTAACTTAGCGTATCTATCTATCAATTATTTATCAAACTTATCTGTGGTAGTTTTTCTTCTTGTGAGGTTGGTTTAATTTTTTTTTTAAAGCTTATTATTCGCGTCTGTGGAACGAACAGCCCTTATCAGTGCTTCTAAGGTGCCACTGCTACATGAAGTTCTTCAAGAAGCGGGTGACCGGTCACTTTGTTTGTCTGCACGATTTTTAAAATGTGGTCTTATGACGCTAGTCATCGTGGTCACAACTAATCCTGCCCCACTGCATGAATATCTTATCAAAACTACTTGGAATTTAATTCTTATTCATTATGCTAGTCAGTGTAATATTGGTAGATTTTATTCGTTTAAAGTTTTTCAACGCACTCGGTCACCAAAGCAACTAATTTCTAATATGTACCTACATAACTTTTGCTAAAACCACGAAAGCATGAAACGAATAACTTGACTACAAGTTACGAAGGTCTTACCTTTTAAAGCACCTATTTGATGCAAATATTACTATTTGAATAATGCACAGCTTAACATAAAACTGGCATGTAGTACAAGACTGGCTTAAATATTTTTTTACACATGTTTCGCCATTGTTCCAAATCCCAAGTAAGTTTAACCTTTAATCCGATAAACATGCAAAGCTTACATCCCTTTTAAATTTAAATGGGTCGCCCTTAATGTCAAGAACACAAAATACGTCGTGAAACCCTCATGTCCTGCAAGTCAATCTGCTTCCTAACCATTTCCTAACAGTATTATGTCTATATACGTAAGCCCTTGCGATAAAGTTACAATATACGCTGGATTGTATTAAAAATGGACGTTTTTACGATCTTTTGTTGTCTTCTTTCTTTCCGTACATACGAAATAACAATTAGTTATTTTTTAAACCTTATATTTTTAAACTTTTCTGGGCAATTTTTATCTTTTACTATTTAAGCTAACTTTTGCTTTGTAGTGACTAGTTAGTTTATTAAGTGAGATATGTTTATATGTGAGATATATGTAGCTATAATTATTTTATTTCTCCTTTTACGGTAGTCCAACCGCAGCCTCACCAATCTAAACTACTTTAGTAATTTATACGTTCCATTTTTTTAACAAATTTCAGGACCGATATTTGTTCTATGGCTCACTGTCCTCGATTTGACCACTGAAGATTTTTGTCTGTCTAATGTATGTCCCGTTACCACTCAATAATGTTTTGACCGATCTTAATGAAAGTTGGTATGTAGTGAAAACACGTGATTGTGCAGACGATAGCCTGCATAAAATATCCATAAACCTAAATTTGCCTAATCAAGGCAAAAAATAAAAAAAAAAAATTGAATAATCGTGTATACATAATTAATTGTTCTACCCAAACGAAGTCGGAGGGAACCACTACTGTTTATATAATTTTGAGTTGAGACAACATATTTCATGTGGTTTTCCATTGATTATATTTATTTGGAAATAAACTTGACAGTTTATTGACCTCTATAAGAGTATTTACATGTACTTTAGTTGATGTACAGAGGTTTGGAATATACTAGAATAATTATCACTGCATATTTTATCAAAATAGTCTTTTACTTAATATTAAACTTCAGTAGAACTGTATCAGTTACTACAGTAATTAGTACTAAACACGTCGTAGTTATTACACTGAAACTGAAAAGTGAATTCGAAATGTCTCCTTGAAGAGCTACATTTTACTGGTGACGATATTGCACTGCACGGCATTTACTGGTTAAGTTTAAAGCTTGTTTTGATGTGCGGAGACAATTTAATATGAGTAGCTACGTACTTCATGCCGTCCTATATCTCTGACAAACCTTCGCCGCACACCGCAGCGCACTCATTCAATAATCTGATTCAATTTACAGTGAAGGTTCTGTTTCATGGTATCTGACATCTTATTTAATACTCTGTTACTGTTTTTGCCGGGTTTGTGGCGTATGTGTTATTAAATTACAATTTATCACACTAGTACCTACGTTTAGAACGGATTTCTTCCAGTTTATACAAATATGGTGTATAGCATTTATGAATGTACTAGCAATACTCGGCAGTGAAAAAAGGAAGAAGTTTTTAAATCCGTTTGTAATTTTTTTTTATGTTTGTTACCTCAGAACTCCGTAAATGATAAATCAATTTGGAAATTTCCATTTTTGTTTGAAAGAGTATACTTCCTGGTTGATCCTATTTAAATTTTAAAGGTAAAAACATCACCCATAACGGTGCGAAATAGGACATGAAATTCTTCACCCTTCGGGAATGGGCTCGAATTTTATTTATAATTTCGGCCGAAAGGCGAAGCTGAGTTTTTGTTAAAATATTTGTTATTTGTAAATTATCTATATTAGTATTTACTTATGACTGAGGTTGATTTTAAGCAGTCATTTATTATAAGTATAGATTATCAAATTAAGGCAGATATATTTCAGTATCGACATGCATCTGTTATTAGCGTCTCCTGTAAAGATCATCGAGTACAAGTTTCAGGATCGAATTTTCATTAAAATTTAAATTTTATTTCAATTATTTACAATGTATAATCACTTTTGACAACAAGTTATTTCAGTTCTTCGATATAGTATTAATCATATCGAATTTTAAATTTTACGTTTCATCGACCTGGAGAAATTTTAAATGACTATTCGAGCAATGTGATCTTAAACTCGTTTATTTGAATGGTCCATTTATTTCTTCATCATTTATTTTTGACAGGTTTGTCGAAGGATTTTGCATTAGAATGCGAGCAACATATACATCTATATTTAGGACTATTAGCGTTAATAGTGAACTATTAATGGTTATCTTTTCGCAACACACTATATACTCAAAGGATCAAGGTAGATTCCAAACCTGAAAAACAACAATACTTAGACTTCATAATATATACATTTATTAAAATTCTAGCTGATCGTTTTTCTGTACATGAAGGATATATGAGAAAAACTATTATAAGCGCAGTAGAATCCCAAACAATAGTTGTTAGAATTTTTGACTGTTCGTCTGTGCGTTTGTTCGCGCTAATCTCAGAAGCGGCTTAACCGATTTCGTTATGGTTTTCGCTAATGTAAGTAGCCCAAGCGTCACTTACATTCAAAGGTCGTTTCATTACAATTTGTCCTTAAAAAATATATAAATCAATATATTTCTAATTCATAGAACGTAAAAAACCCAATGCTATTTCTAAGCATTAGGCGTAGCTTGTCTGGAGCGAAGTGAGGGCAGTCTGCTGCAGGGTGTGCTTTTTTGATAGGAAGCTAAGATGGAGGCGAAACATTATTAATAATATAACTTATATAAATGGTTTTCCAACATGTGTAAAACTGAAATGATTTTAATGAAGAGAGACATTATTTCTGACTATACATCAAAAAAGAAATCGTTTGTCGAGTAAATATTGGTGGAAGCCATACTTATGTAAGGTCTACAAATTTTCTCCGGTATTTGAAGCTGCGTTGAAAATTGCCGACGCATTCAGAATGCTTATTCCACGATCTTTTAAAAAGGCTTTCTCAGCGTCTCAATGGATGCTCTATGAATACCTTCAACGTAACATGGCGAACAACGTAAAATTAATCTTTGTGGGCCCCGAAAACAGTAAAGAAATGTGAAATTCTAAGAATAGTCTTGATTTTTACAGACTAAAAAAAGAAGTATTACCAGGTCTTTATTTCCCTGAAAACTTACAACAATGGTTCACTACTTCCTCTTTATTTTTCAAATGGCTAAAGTGTTCTTTTAACATTAATATAATATATATATAAAACCTTGTCCTTATTTGTTAACTGATTCATTGACCTACTTTCAGTCGTAACTGCTTAATTTGATTAAGATAGATTGGAAATTACAAGCCCCCCCCCCCACCCTTAGAATGCAAAATAAGGATTATTCATTAGTTCATTACAACCTATAATTGCTTCACTACTGGGTTCATGTGACGCTGGTGAAGTGCGAGCTGGCAGACTTAATACGGCTTTGAGAATACTATTTAGTACACTCAGGTTTGCAGGTTTTCTAACGATACTTTACTTCACCGAAGCGAGAGATAATTCATTTTTAATACGCATGTAACTTGAAAATTTACAAGTGCGTACAGGATTCGAAAATGTGTCTCTCGTGCAGGAGCCCAACGTTCAATTTTGACGTTACCGGTTCTATAGAGGATATACGAGTAAATTTGTATTGATGACGATCGGTATGTCAACTTAATTTTTAAAATCTAAAAATCTAGGATTTTCTGAAAATTCACTTCATAGAAGTTGAAAGAATGGGTACGTTTCTATGGAGATTTTGGCAGACTTTTGCCATTTGCGTCCAATTTTGTAAAATTAATTACTTAACAGTTAATAAAAGTGTGTTTTCCTTCCACTTCACCTTTCGTAGCTTTGAATTCAGGGATGTTCAATTTAAAAACAGGTGCATTTAATAGCGCAATCGTTTAAAAATATTTCTTAAATTGTATCCCCATACGGGACGTCATATATGTATATGACAACCTATAATTTTAGTAGTTAAACTCCTAAATAAATTATATTTATTTAGCGGCAAACATACCTTACGTTGCATGGAGCAAAGCGACGGGCGAGGATTGTTAGATACATTTGTTGATACGAGTATTTCTGATAGTATATTTTCTTAACAACTACAGATTTAGGCCAATAGGCCTATTTGCAGTAATCCAAAAAATATATTTATTTTTTGAGGAAAAATTTCATAAATGTGGTGTAGGGATGAGAAGCCAGAATTATTAATATTTAATCAATGTCTCCCTGGACAGTCTTTAGTAACAAAGTAGCATCTACATAATTGCAATTTTTGACAACTAAACCTAAGAATAGAACCAAACTTATCATGTTGTAATAAGATCGCAGCTGATGGTTCTTCAACAAAAATTATGTGAAATACGTTTTCATGAATTAATTCTCAACAAACTGTGTAAAGCTGTGTAAATTTAATCAATTCTCAAACAGATGATAAAGGTGCACTCTCAAATTATTGCGCTTGGTCAACGGTGAAAATGGAAATATGAAAACACACTGTGAAAATATGACAGTCAACAACACCGGCGTCAAGAAAAAACACTTTAAGAGTCTGCAACACGATCTCCCGCAGAAAATGGTGTAGTTTAATGTTGCCATTAAACCGCTTTCTGCTAAAATAATGGCAGGTATCTAGATACTACTACGTTGACATACAATTATATGCATACCTACACAAAGTAGTTCAAAAAACTATAACTATACCTTAGCTATAAAAAGTTCTATCGGAATTCTTTTCTCCACTTCACATACAATATTCTGAAGTAAAATTGAATCATGAAATAAAAATAACCATTTTAAAGGCAAAGGCAGAGAGAAGTACACTACACTAACAATTTGGAAATGATTTTATTAAACTCCAAGCAATTGGAGGCAAACCTAAACGTAAGCAAACAAAATAAAATAGACATACAGATTACCTCGGAACTGGAAAATGTAATTGAACTGTGATAAGTTTAATAAATTATTGATTTTTCCCAATGTTGATTGCGGGTTTAAAGTGTTTTCCAAGGATTATGTTCAGTAATCTTTAATTCTAGTCCAACCTTCTATGCTCGTGAACCGTGAAGCAATTGTATTAGGTCCTGTTTTTTAACGATAGCTAGATACACAAACTATATTTAGGTCATACTATATGTGCCACACTATATTTATCCCGACGTTCCTTATAATATTGACGGCGTTGGTCATTTTAGTTGTCTGGCGATCCACCATATTCCTTTTAAAAAATAATCGTCGTATGCTTTTTAGTACTGCGCGGTTGTAGTGCTAAATAGTCAATAACAGGACGGTTTATTACTTCTTTCTTGACCAGCAATGCGAATCATGCTTCTGATTTTGCGTATATGTGATGAATTCTTGCTACCGTACTCAACATCTTGTGACCCATTGTCTTATTGGACGACTATTACCATCAAAAACATAATTTATGTATCTAAACTAGCCAACCCGGAGAGCTTCGTACCGCCTAACAATCAATGAACTGTTTAGTTATACCATTTAAAACTCAAAAATGGCTGCCCTTATTTAAAACCTTAAGGTTGTCTGGAAGGAACCGCTTTTTAGCGATAAGACCGTCTACTGTAGAATTATGTTGTTTAAATTGTTCTTAAGTCTTGTCCGTGCCATGGTGTGCAATAAAGAGTATTGTTATTATTTACTTCTTGTAATAATATATGTTTATTTTTTTGTAAAACAGAAATATATTTTCTTTATTCATTTTACATATAGATTCGGGTTCATTCTCTCGAATCAAGCACCTTCTGATATACCTACAACATTTTTTGTTTTGTTATTAGGCTCAAGAACAAATAAATAAATATATTAATAATGTGAAGAAATAATAACAGCCTCACATATTCCTCCATTATTACCAATGAAGTATATTTGCAACAATGTATGCTGTTCATCTTTAAGAGATAGAAATGGGCGAATTTCTTGGTGAAGGTGGCCTTGAATATATGGAAAACGAAATTAATATACTCATTTATAATGTTTTTTTTATGTTATCATGCCATGTTTATTTTTGAAATTAATATACCGTATTAAGCAAAACTTACATTTTAAAGAAAATTTGCATTGGCTTTCTCCGATATAAATTAAATAACCTAGAATATCGGATTAAATCCTGGTTCTTGGATAATATGTTTACCTCATTAAAGTAATTTTAAAAAACCATTGTATTTTAGTATGTCGTATATCGCTGGAATATGTCGTGATTCTAGTGTTTCGCAGAAAAGCAATAAATGCAATGGCTCAGGTGACTAAGTCAATAATGACAATTTCACTTTACACGCCGAAGATTATCTCGCTGTTGATCTTTACGTCGAGTTCGACTATTTTTCATTGCTAACCGGGCCGTTTCAAGGGCTTCCTCTCCTGCTCTCATTGTTCTTCTGCGTGGGCATTTACTCGGTCTTCTTCGATTGATTGATCACAAAATTCCGAAGACTAATGTGTACGGGACACCGTATATATACTTTGTATGCATACGTATTATAAGGAAAAGTGCAGCGCTTGCACCTTATCGCGCTGCTGTAATTATATTTCATTTCAAATAAATTTAGTGTACAATCAACACTCACCGCGGGAAGTTTCCTTTATCATCCTCGCAGCCCATACATAGTTTTTGGTCCTTCGAAAGTGAACTAGGACCTTGTAAACTCGTGCGACAGGATTAGTACAGCATCGTTGCAACAGTAGCGGCAAGAATTTACATCATCGCCACAAGCAGTGGCGAAAACATCATCATCGCTCCAGCATCGGCTGCAGCTGCATCGGCACCACAATCGTAGCAAGTACAACATCGTCACAGGAGCAGCGACGCAGTTCAACAACGCCGTCACAATTTACAGCAGGGATATCTCGAGTAAGACTTCCTTTCGTTTATTTGAAAGAAAAATGGAAAAACTACTCATTCAGCAAAATGAATTATTAGAAAATGTTAAGAAGATCAAGATAAATTTCTGTAAAGACCCAGCGACGCCTAAAAATCATGAGTATATTCAAAAACGTTTAGAGTCTTTAGACGTTTAGATTCAGAGTTAATCATTGTAAAATTTATACACAGCCAGAGCAGGCATACGACTATTATAAAAAAGATATATTTAAACAAGTTACGGCAAAGAGGAGCATTAAGTTTAAGAGCATTAAGGGTTTGTTGGGAAAGATTAGATCTTCTGCGTCAATATACAAATATAAAATTAACCGGCAACCTAAATGTTTTCGAACAACAAATCACAGACAACATGAAAAAAGACAAGGTAGTGATGTGTCGAGACGAGCCTGGCTTAGCTCCAATTTAGTCTCATTGACTTATCAATTTATTAAATTGTCTTTAATATTGTTACGAAGCTCAGTCATCAATTTGGTAAAAACAAAACAAATCATTTAGTTAATAGTTTTGACCACCTTGACAATTGTTTCAGTGTTACCTACTCTTAAAAATACCCCTGAGATCAAGATAATTTTTTTATTCATCCAAAAAACTAAATATCATTAAAATTGGTACACCCATTCCTGAGTTATAAATGGTATTACTAACACGAGATATGACTTTGTTTTATATGTATAAATTATGTTATCAAGGGTTTGGATAACGTTTTTGTAAGAAAAATGTAAATTCTCATAACTCTAAATAGATGTGTTTAGAAATAATTTATTTTTGCACTTCTTTAAACTACACTTTAAGGATATTGCCAATATCTCTCATTCGTTAATATCAAATAAACCTCCTACTATCGCTCTGTAAATCTGTAGAATGATCTCTAATATATCTGGATTAAGACATGAAAATATGTCAATTTGATTGTCTTTAATAAAAAAATATTCTATAACTCAATTGGTAGCGGGGAGTCTGCCGAATGAGAGGTTCTGTGATCGATTAATTCTATTACATATTTGCTTATTATAAAGAATTTTGTTATTTATATAAAAAGTGAGGTTTATTTTTGATGAAATCCAATAACAGGGTATGCTGATGTAATGAATCTCAAAACCTCTTCAGTGTATTTGAAGTACGCGTAGTATTCAAGTGGATATTGAATCGGAGAAGTCTGACATCGCGACTGTAAACTAAATAGATGGGAAAAAATTTATCATGAAGCCCTTGCTTCCCTACGGAAAACTCCTACGTTTATAAATAGTAATCGCATCCGAAATAATCATTGTTCATTTTTATCAGGCATTTTTTAAATGTAAAACGTTTAACTTAAACTTAAAAGCTTCTCGTCAATCATTCTATGTTTTGGTAAAAACTTATGAAAACTTGGGCGTAGTAATTGCGATTATAACATTTAGAGAGAAACATGTAAAATTTGTTTTATTTTATATAGCCTATGTTCATCCCGAATAATGAACCTTTAAAATTGTAAAAGAAAATTCTTTTACCAAAGACGTTTTTACTCAGATACTTTTCTTCTTTCTTCTTATTTCTGGGTGAACAATGCTTCAGTGATACTTTTAGTGCTACCACCACTTACCATCAAGCATCTTATCAACTCGGTTGTTGGCTATTTACATAAAAGAAAAAAAAATTGATAGCTGTTGTGATTCCTGAGATAACACTCCGCATACTCACAAATTTACACTGTTTATAATATTAGTATCGATATCATATTATACTAATGTGGATACTTTTATATTACAGTTTAAATTGATTGTATCTGGATTATATACCAATGATAAAAATCGATAATAAGATAAAACATTAATATCGACACCTGGGTCTATTTTAAATTTTTATTTTCCGAACTCATACGATGATGTCTCATACCACTTATCTCTCGTATCCGTCGGCGTACTTACCACAGAAATATTCCGTAACATAGATATATAAAACGGGTTATTATTGTTGCCCTCCGAGTTACTATTTGTATTTAATATTTCGTACACTTTATTATGACTTTTTGAGATCTGACACAGTCTAGCTTAGTGGCCGAAATTTTTACACAACACTTATAGCCGACACAGGCTTGTTCATATCGTGGATCGCATCTATGGCACGGCATCGAACACTTGGGCTGATGTCGCTGTATGGCCCAGATGGATACACCCCGCGCAAGATTCGGTCTCGAATTAAATCTTTTTCTAAGATCGAGAACTCGCAAAATTTACTTCATAATTTAAAGTTGTTACTTATTAACAAATAGATTCATCATTATCCTGATTACGTGTAAAAAAATGTATCGCACTAAGGTAATATTAGGTTTAACGCCAAAGTAATCATTGAATTCCTTTGGTAACATTTTGACGTCATCTTTCTCACGATTCTCCAACTTGAACGTTTGATTATATCCAACCATTCGGACTAATAAGGCTAAGCTTGACTGAACTGATGAATATTTATGCACTTCAGAGGCTTTTTAAAACAAATTAAACTGTGTCTTCCATCACCATCTAAGGGGGCTGGCGTCCACGTACAGTTCCGCTGGCGGTCTGACGTGGTACGATGTGTCACTTCACAAACTATAACTGTTTTTGTTTTGTGTTGTTTTTACACCGAGACATTTCATTAATTCACCGCTGCCACCGTGTAATAAATTACATTGAAACACAGACGATCGGATGACAACTACCTTTATTAAGTTACATACACAATCTATATATATCTATATTAATAATAAAATTCTAAATGGTCGCTTTCTGTACATGAACAATATATGAGAAAAAACATTATTACGGACCTTTATTAATGCAATAGAATCCAAAACAATAGTTGTTAGAATTTTTGTCTGTTTGTCTATACATTTATTCCCGCTAATATCAGAATAATTAATTATAATTAATAATATTTTTTTATGTATAGAATCCCAAGTATTAATCTCAAGTGACTTAATTCGATATATACGCTATCTGCTTATGGCACAAACATAATATCAGAAGAAGTATGAACAAAATACTATTTAATATAATATTACTATCAGGTTACCACGTTGCCGGCCAACGCGACATGGGCGTCGTATTCCGTCCGATAGTCTGTGGTGAGGCCGCCGACCGCAAACCAATAACCGTCCTAGTGCTGTGCCTCTACTAGGAACTATTATTAATCTATCTATGACTAGCCACCATTCTTAAAATAGCTTTTGATTGACAGTAGACTTAGCCCCAACAGTGGTTGGGAAATGTTGCTGCCGATAAAGATCATAATGTTTTGTGAATTTACACCTGTTAAACGTCCTCATAATATCTCTTATTAATGTAACATTACATTTCTAGTTTTTTTTTTTTTCGTAATACAACGCTTGATGAATTTTATTTAGTTTAAAATTTCTCTCCACAGTTTGTGTCGGTTAAATTAAATTATCTTATAATATTGAAGTAATAAAATAAATAAATAATAAAATAATAGAAGTAATAAAATAAATAAAAAAACAAATAAATTCCTAAAACTTACTATGCAAAAGCTTATAATTTTCTCGCTTAAATGAATGACGGCACATGGTTTTCATAACAAACTTTAGTATTACAAATTACCCTTTATAAAAAGCAGAAAAACTACACAGGGCTAAACTATATTTGTACGGAAAGGTGTTAAAGGGTTTTCAAATATTGCTTGAGTTATTTTTCATAATAAAGTATAAAAAGAATTATTAAAAGTGCTCAAATATGGTAATAATCATACCTAATTAGGTTATAAACTTAAATTGTGATAAAAATACTTTTTCATCGCATGTAAGTTCTTTTCATATCATATATTTTGACCGATTCAATATTATACATATTTTTTAAACATAATAAACAAAAATGTTTTGTATGTATATGGAGGCTTATTCACTTTATTTTAATATATTTGACCCGCTGAATATCCGATAGCTATAGCGGTAAAATCTCCGATGAGCTCCGATGACTGATTAAGGTCGAATGGCCACATCGCTCAACAAATTACGCTTAATTACTTCATAACTAAGGTAATCATCAAAACCTATTAATTTATTTTTAGCTCGGAGGGAATATTTTCCTTTTAGGTATTTACATGCAACTTAAACATGTAATTTTTTGCTTCTTCTACCGTTTCTAAAATATGCTTTATCATTACGGAAAAGAATGGAGCATACGAAACACCTGATGGTAAGTAGTCACCGTCGCCCATGGACATCAGCAAGACCAAAGGTATCACTGCTGCGTTGTTGGCCAGAAAATGTGAATAAAGAAAGTATTGGTTCTCAAGCCCCAGCCGGAACACGACGAGTCGCTTGGGGCCTGATTCAAACAGGAGGGTGGTTGCTAGCCAGGCCAGGCGAGATAATATTACCAGTAATAACTAATGACTTAGTAATAATACTGATAATATAATCTTTACCAAGCAGGCTGGCTTCTGTCACCACTTACGACATCCTGTTCTGCCAGCAAGCGATTAGAGATCGATCCCCTTATTCTAGGCAGCCCCAATATGGCCAAAGATTTTAAGACTTGTGCTCATCTAGTGGTCGAAAATTTACCATAATGATTTAAGATTTTTTTTTAAATGTTTATTAATTACATAAAGAAAATCGGTTGACAAACTGAGGAGAAAATGAAGTATAAAATTTCTCATCACATTTATAAAAATATATGTAGGAAATTTAGTTTTTTGTTTTTATTTTTCCGATTATTTTTTATTGATTCCACTAACGTTTTTTAATATCTAATAAAAGAAAAATAAGAAAATCTATTGTTAAAAAAATTTTTTTTTGACGTGCTTTAGCGAGATCTTGTTAACCTAGTATAGACTTAGTCGTTTACCGTGACTTCTCGTAACTCAATCCCTTTCTCTATATACCTCTGATAAAAACTATAATATTAAATGTTTA
>DWPT01004123.1:0-13602 GCA_018251895.1 Agathymus mariae mariae
TAATTACTTGTACTGAATGTTTCCCATGTAATTTTAATAAACAAAGCAACATTGTGTACTAATCACAATTGTTGTTTCTGTAATTTATTTATATTTTTAATGGATCTTTGAAACATAATATTTAAATTAATTGAACAATAACAGATATTTAATAATGTTCAGCGATTGTGAGGCAATTTTTTGAGACAAGAGAACTTTAAAATGTTTGTGATCAAATTGTTACTCAAAACATGTTTGAAGGGAAATACATTTATATTTGATTACACAAAACAATACGATGTCCTATGACGCTTGGTATGGTGAGTATAATTGAAATATACAATTATATATATTGAACATTCAAATACATAAACAATAGTAAATAGATAATGTAAAGACTAATAGTAAGTAAAGTCTACTCATCTTATAATTTTTGAGAATAAATTGACAGCTGACATTTGGACAAACACTAATTACAAGTGGGTTTGTCAACTCAATTTTCACTCTTAGATGGAGTGGGTGCGTTCCACTTGTTGCTCAGAACGCCCAAAATGTACAATAAACCGTTTCACTAGACGATCGCGGTCGTTATGGTCGCGGTAAAAACGTCATTATTTTCGCTCACGCCGAGCTCTTAACGACCCATGTCGCGAGCTAGGTCGATGTGAGCGATGAGAAATTTATTGCAATTTAAAAAAGTTTAAAAATGGCTACTGAAAAGTTATGAAAGTATTAAAGAAAATCAGTATAATTAAATTTATATTTATTATAAACTAAATTTTTGAATAAAATGTGATATAAATTACTTATTTTCAATTTACCCAAAATGACTTGAATTCTTCATCTGAGTAACGATTAATGACATACTCGTAATCAGTAATACGAGGTCTAAGTTTTCGCTTCCCACGCTTTTGTAAAACTGAATTCCATTCCAAAATTTAAAAAATTGATAAAATTTTCTTTTAGTATAAAGCAAGTTAATCAATAATTCTTAAAGTTGATGGATTAATTATTATTAACGTAACCTCTTAAGCTTTCGATTGTAATTTTAACGCAACGCACAAATACCTCACAACCCATTCCACTTGGGTTTATGATACGAACGGTAGTTCACAAATTAGTGGAACGGAATAATTGTGCTCGTGAGCGTGGTCGTTTTGATCGCTTAGTGGAACAGACCCAATGTATCACGTCATCAACGACTTGGTCACGTAATTGGTTCGAAATATTGGAATATTGATTTGATTAAATTTTGATTATTCCGCTAAATTCCTGAAACATTATAATTATATGAAAAACAATTATTATTCAAGGAGGTGCTATGCATGTATGTGTAAAGGTATATACAATCACAAATGTTTATTTCCGTAGATAGTAGTCAATTTAATGAACCTACTGCCTTCAATTACTAATCATGTCTGTATGTTACACATGAAAATTGAAAATATATTATAATTGTAAGCATCCTCTTCTAAACATGCTACTATGTACTTCAATGTAGTTATGTTACTAAACCTTAATCTATCTTTACAATTAAATTGAAATTTTATAATGACTACATTTAATACAAAGGTACACAATAAGCACTTATCATACGTAATTTGTAACCATGAAACGACTGATTTTTTGTAATAAAACTTTTGTACCTGTTAAAAGTATCTTTAATTCACCAGTAAGTTGTTACAGTAGTGGCAACATGTTTTAGGTGAGTAAAAAAAGTTTGCTCACTGATTTTCACCAACAAATTGCGCAAGCAAATTAACAATCAATTATTAATGTTTCATATGCAAATAGCACTTTACCACTGTTTATTTACCGAAAGTGAGAATAACAGCGCATTGCTTGAAGAAAAGGATCATTGACAAACATCACGTTATCTCAACACTCCGGCCTATGTAAAATTAAAAAGTACGTAGTTTATCAACTCCCAGTTCGAAATATACTAGAAATAAAATCTGTTCCATGGTTTTAGTTCTCGTGTTCGAATAGATAGAAGAAAATACCACAAAAATATTTTTAGGCCTCTTTATCGATAAAGATAAATATCGATCAGACGAACTGCATTATAAATTCCAATAAATATTATATGTAAAGATTCCGCCCTATTTCAATTTCATTGTTAGTATAGATAACACCAGATGGCTACCACCACATGGTAATGTAATTAATATGGGGGCGTAACAGTCTGCCTGTGTTGCGTTACGCCGGCAAATTTTACATCTAGTTTGTAGTGAAATGTCGGCTGGACTACGTTACAGCCATGTCTGCAATTTCAGTACAGTTCTTATTACTCGTGATGTTATTTGTGCTGCTGGACTGTGAAGTTTATCAAGATCGGCCCAAGATCAAAAGTTCTGATGGTAACCTTATATTACAACCGGCATATGACAAAAACATCTATTTGCAACCCAACGGACCGCAGTCTACCATATTCATCGGCCAAGTCAGTCTACTTCAATTAAGCCTTGGTAACACGACTGCGGATCAACGACAATTCGATGATTTTCGTGGTACCACTATCGCTCCTAATGATATATTGCAACGGCTGGAGCGATTAGAAAGCTTGGTTGCCAGTCTACAAAATAATTTTACACGTGTCCTGTCCAGAAGACTCAATAGGTTAACCAACAGAGTATCGACTCTGCAAACAGTGCTATACAGCTCCAAAGACGAATGTCAGTCACAGCAGTGCCAACATGGTGGGACATGTCTGAATTTGGTGAATGGATATTATTGTCTCTGTCCTCAAAACTGGGAAGGAAAGAATTGCGAAACAGACGTCAATGAATGTCGCAACTTCGCAGGAACCGATTTGGGTTGTCAAAATGGGGCGACCTGTCTAAACAGACCTGGTACGTATGAATGCCTCTGTAGGTCAGGGTGGTTCGGTTTGCACTGCACACGAAAAGCGAAAGATTGTCAACAAGGCGACTTCGAAATGTGTGGACACGGCACCTGCGTAAAAACCGAAACTGGAGAAGGAATCAAATGCATTTGTGATCAAGGCTGGACGACTAACGGTACAGGAGTGGCGTGTCTATCTGATGTGAATGAATGCGACCCAAGGCTAGGCTCTCGCTGCTCTATCAACCCTAAAGTGGATTGCATCAACCTTCCCGGCTCTTTCCGTTGCGGACGTTGTCCTGCAGGCTATGATGGGGATGGATTCGTATGTTATGACATCGATGAATGTTTAACAATACCTAACGGTGGTTGTAGCATGAATCCAATGGTAACATGCCATAATACCATCGGATCTCGGGTTTGCGGAATGTGCCCACCTGGTTTCGAGGGCGACGGCGTTACATGCACTTGGAGAGGCTCGTGCGTCATCAATCGCGGTGGATGTCATCCTTCAGCTCGGTGCGTGGACAGTAATCGTGGACTCCTCCCAATAGTCCACTGTATATGTCCAGAAGGAATGATTGGAAACGGTATAGGGATTCACGGATGCTACGTTCCAATTATCGATAACGTTACCCAAGGATGTGAAGTAAATCCATGTGGACCTAACGGGCATTGTCATTCACTTCGTACAGGCTACACATGCATATGCAGTAAAGGCTACAGGGGCGCACATTGCGATAATTATGACAATATTTGTTCAAGTAACCCATGTCTCAATGGCGGTACCTGCAGACCACATATAGAATCTGAAACGGGTTTCAGGTGCGAATGTACAGCATCGTTTTCTGGGGTTGTTTGCCAAGTACATTCAAAACCTTGCGGGGGAGTGTTGGATGCCGAAGAAGGCAGTATCTTATATCCCACGTCGAACAACACATATAATCACAACGCTCGATGTG
The DNA here is from genome assembly GCA_018251895.1 of Agathymus mariae mariae. Lineage (NCBI taxonomy): Eukaryota > Metazoa > Arthropoda > Insecta > Lepidoptera > Hesperiidae > Agathymus > Agathymus mariae. The sequence continues at coordinate 3,786 of DWPT01004123.1, forward strand.
CTTGGGTAATTCATACGACGCCGGATAAAGTTATCAACGTAACGTTTAGTAAATTCAACTTGGAGGATAGTATTGATTGCTTATACGACTTCTTACAAATTCATGACGGGAGAAGTTCTGCAAGTCAACTAATCGGCCGTTTTTGTGGAAACATTTACCCGAAAGGAGGTCACATTCTATCTAGCCATAATAACTTATATTTTTGGTTTAGATCCGATCGGTCTGTGGCTAAAGAAGGATTTGCTCTGCATTGGTCCAGCGTGAATCCTACATGCGGAGGTGAGGTAAATGCAACTACTCATGGATATATCAGCTCTCCTGGCTGGCCTGGAAACTATCCACCTAACCGCGACTGTTACTGGCACTTAACTACCAAACTTGGTAAGAGAATACAGTTACATTTCTTTTCAGTCGACATAGAAAGTTACGTTAACTGTAGTTTAGATTATTTAGCCATTTATGATGGAGCACATAACACTGATACTCTCTTAGATAAGTTTTGTAACTCATCCCAACCTGCTCCGCTCCAATCTGCCGGGTCAGAAATTCTTATTCATTTTCATTCAGATGAACACGGCACGGGTAATGGTTTCCAGATAGCATTTGCCCCAACTGATGGAGTTCCAGGGTGTGGCGGATATTATACTGCAGACAAAGGCGAAATTACATCTCCGTCGTATTACAACAAATACTTAAATAACTTAAATTGTGAGTATAAAATAAAAATGGGTCCAGATAATAAAATTCGTATAGATTTTAAATTTTTTGACTTGGAAAGGTCATTAAGATGTATTTATGATTACCTTAAAATATATGATGGACCTTCGTCTGATTCACCACTTGTAGGTAAATATTGCGGAACTACATACCCGAAGTCTTACACCTCATCGTCTAATGCGCTTTTTCTTCACTTCAAAACAGACCATAGCACGTCTTCCACCGGATTCAAGATAGTATATGAAAGCATATGCCACATTACAGTTTTAGGTGACAGCGGAATTTTGAAGTCTCCTGGTTACCCTTTTAGTTATCCCAATAATAAAATATGCGAATACATAATTACCACGAGACCAGGTAAATCGATAATCCTGACATTTCAAGACTTTGACATTGAAGATAACCGTCATTTCAACTGCATCTATGATTATATTGAAGTGAGAGATGGGCTAGATAGTAAAGCTTCATTACTAGGAAGATTTTGTGGAGGTTCTGGTCGTATTCCGCCCATTCAAACTTCTTCACTCAATTATATGTATATCAAATTCGTAACAGACTCGAGTATATCAGGTACAGGGTTTTATGCAAATTATACTACCGTCGATATCGTATGCGGCGGAATTCACAGAGAATCTTCGGGTATGATTAACTATCCGTCTTTAGGCCAAACGTATAATAATGATGAATTGTGTACGTGGATATTAATTGCACCTGAAGGAATGCATATCACGGTGACCTGGAATCGATTTGATTTGGAGGATATGCCTGAATGTTATAGTGACTACGTTGAGCTAATTGAAATAGATGTGGATATGACAAACAGTACATTAGGAAAGTACTGTGGTAAAACGACGCCTCCGTCTTTATCAACTTTAAGTAATCGTCTAATGATAAAGTTTGTATCTGACAGCAGTATAAAAGGATCTGGATTTTCTCTGTCTTATACGTTTTTAGATCAGAACACTCACTGTAATAGATTTTATGTTAAGACTCATGGATATATATTTTCTCCTGGATGGCCTGGACCATATGAACCAAATCGAGATTGCGTTTGGAAGATTAAAGTCCCTGTTGGTCAACAAATTCTACTCAATATTACTAATTTTGATCTTGAACTACCACTACGCGATAAATGTGATCTCGGCGATTACTTAGAAATAAGAAACGGAATATCGAACACGGCACCACTCGTCGGAATGTTTTGTGGAAAAGTGTCACAAAAGCAAATTATATCTGTAGCTAATACAATCTACCTGCATTTTCATTCAGATTATTATCTCTCTGGAAAAGGATTCCAAATTGAATGGGATGGTACTATAACTGGTTGTGGTGGAACATTAAGTAGTTATAGTGGTAGCATTTCTTCACCTAATTATCCGGAGCACTACAGTGAAAGTGCTGAATGTTTTTACAAAATTGTTACGAGCAGTGGATCAAGGATTCGAATAACGTTCGTAGATTTGCAATTAGAGAGTAATCAAGACTGTTCAAATGATTTTGTAGAAATATTTGACGGTAAAGATTCAAGTTCAACTAGCCTTGGAAAATTCTGTCGCATGATTCCGAAACTCGATGGATTAGAAACAACAAGTAATTACGCGTTTATAAAATTTCGTTCGGATTTCGCAATCAATGGAAAAGGTTTTTTACTCAACTACGTGACCCTCTGTAATAACAACGCAAGCGGTGCGTATGGAGTTATTGAAAGTCCAGGCTATCCGAGTAAATATCCAATAAACGTAAGCTGCTTATGGACTATTACTGTGCCAAAAGGGAATACAATAAATGCCACGTTTACACATTTTGATGTAAGTTTACCTAATTTCATAAGATCAGTTTATCATCCGTGGCATAATCCTTTTCGAAGATATCAATATCGATCAATATCAACGTGTGACACTGATTATTTGCAAACAAGACAAGCACTAAATTTAAATTATACTAACAAACTATGTGGTTCTGTAATCCCCCCACAAATACACACCGAAAATAATTTCTTGCAAATTAAATTCGTATCAGGTGGTGTTTTTCCTAAAACTGGCTTTCGACTGGAATGGGTCAAACACGGGTGTGGCGGGCATATTCATAAACGTTTTGGCATATTGCAATTTGATAGAAATTCCTTCTTCCCTGGGGAGATTGAATGTGAATGGTTAATAGAATCTCCGGTGGGCTCTCGCATATCTTTGTCTGTAACTGAAATTTCAATGACTGAATCAAAAAACTGCTCCATAGATGCCTTAGAAGTATATAATGGTCAAAGTAGTTTATCTCCACTTATTACAAAAATATGTCATGGAGGTTCTACCGTTGCATCATCAACAGGAAATTTAATATATGTTAGATTTATCAAAAAGTCTATGCGCCGAGATATTTATTTTATTTCACACTTTGATTCGGATTATGCACTTGGCTGCGGTGGTAAAATAATAGCTCGCTCTGGATTGATTCATTCTAAAAACTATCCAAAAAATTATGATAATAACTTAGATTGCATATGGTTCATAACGGTGCCTACAAATCATCGAATTCAATTAAATATAATAGATCTCGATTTATATACATTACCTGATGATGAAAATAATTGTGCCGATTATATTAATATTTATGATGGTGGTAATATTGATTCAAATTATACATATCGCATATGTCCACGAAACAATGTTTCACAAATAGTCACAAAAAATAGTATTATAGCCCTACAGTTTATCACAGACAATTACGGTACTGCCAAAGGATTTAAAGCTAATTTTACCATGACATGTGGTGCTACTATTGATGCAATTTATGATGGTATCATTACGAATGACAAATATATTAGTCATAACGCCAAAAATTGTACTTGGGCTATATTAGCGCCTACATTAGACAAAAAAATTAAGTTGACAATAACACACATGTCCATACCCCGAGCAGTTTCATCTAATAAACGCTGTCCCACTTCATTTCTCAAGCTGTTCGACGGGAACGATGATAGCGCCCCTTTAGTCGACGAATACTGCGGTCGTTTAATTCCACCTATGATAGTAAGTCGCGGTAGTGCAATCACCATTCAGTTCGGGACCTATGCAGACGTGTTAGATGGTGAATTTTCAGTTCATTATTCGTCACTTACTAACGCCTGCGGTGGCACTTTAACCTCAGAAGAAGGAAATTTTGCTTCGCCGAACTACCCACTTTCATATCCTATAAATACAGATTGTGAATGGATAATTAGTACGTCTCCTGGAAACCGAGTTTACATGGTGTTTGAAAATTTTAATTTGGAGTATTCTGAAAGATGTAACGAAGACTATTTGGAAGTGCGTGAAAATAACGGAGGTGGTAAAGTTTTGGGTGTTTATTGTGGAAATAATGTTCCATCAAATACAACCGCAGCTACAAAACTATATGTCAAGTTTCACAGCGATGACAAAAATTACGGGAAAGGATTTGTTGCGCGTTACGGATTTATCCATGGCAATGATATAACTGGCTTAGAAGCTGGAGAGATAACATCTCCTCTGTATCCTCATCCTTACAAAGAGTCTGGCGAATATACTTGGCGTGTAATAACTACTGGTACTGGAACTATAATTCTTAACATAGATAATTTAGAGATACGTCAACAAAGTGCTATGTGTAATAGCTACTTGGCTATTTACGATGGATATGATGATGAAGCACCGATCCTTGACACACTATGTGAAATATTTACAAGCAACTTAGCGACGAAAGTACTGGAATCGACGTCGAATGTTGTTTATATAAAACTAGTACTAGATGTGACAAATACGGGATCTCTATTCCATTTACAATGGACTAAATCTAACAGAGTTATTGAAAGTGTCCAATTTCACGATATAATTAACTGTGGTTCAAATGTAACTGAACTAATTTCACCTGGTAATACAACTATATTTGCCTCACCGGGTTACCCTAATAGTTATGAAAATGACTTAAACTGCGAATGGGTTTTTAAGGCTGAATATAGCCGACAGTTACTTTTGACGTTTATCGAAATTTCACTTGAAAATACTCCAGCTTGCTACGCGGATTACTTATCCGTTTATTCGTCAAATAATTTAATTGAATGGTTGCCAATTAAAGATCATATTTGTTTATTTGAAAACATTCAAAACTTCACATTTACTTCTTCTTATTTAAAAGTAACATTTAAATCAGATTCATCAATATCTCACAAAGGTTTTCAAGCCACAGTGAAATCAATATGCGGAGGCCGTATAACAGAACAATCAGGGATGGTTAGTCCAACGTGGTTAGATGTGAAAAACAATTTAGTTCGGATCAATAGATGTGACTGGTTTGTCAAAGTTAGACCTGGTAGAAATATAAAGCTTACATTTGATCATTTTAATATAACTAACAGTGAAAAAGAATGTACTACTTACGTCATGTTGCGAAATGGGGAATCAAAAGAAGCACCATTATTAGCTAAATACTGTGGTTACCAACATGAATCAAAAAACGAAATTATAACTTCCAGCAACGCTGTATTTATTACTTATGTTATGTCCACGTATTTATCGTTTCAAAATTTCATCTTACATTACGAAGAGAATAATATTGAATGCGGTGCTACGTCAAAGTTAGATATCATTCACAGGTGGGAGATTATTTCAACACCTAATTATCCATCAGTTCCTGTTCCTTATACAGAGTGTGTTTGGGTGTTTACGGGTCCACCAGGAGAAATCTTGAGAATCGACTTCATAGAACGATTTGATTTACAAAGAGATGATTCTTGTTCACAAGAAGTTGTGGAAATAAGAGATGGCGCCTCAGAAAATTCACCACTTACCGGTCGTTTTTGTACAGAAAACCCTGGAACAATTAAAACAACCGGTAATTATATCTATATCAAGTACATAACTCAACTAGCTGAACCGAGGGACGGTTTCAAGGCAAATATATCAGTTGATACATGTGGTGGAACGATAATCGCGGATTCCGGTGAACTCACATCTCCAGGTTATCCTAACCTTAATCTACCGTATGGAACAATATGCGAATGGCATATCATTTCTAACCCACGTCGCATTATTCAATTACAATTTAAAGAAATCAACCTCCCTCCGTCAGAATCACAATGCGCTACAAACATTGAATTCGTCGAACCTATACCTACAAACAAAACTTTTAGCGTCTTGAAAACTGTATGTGACGATGATTACATTGAACCTAACGAGGTAATTACGACATTTATCAACGAGGTAATAATAAAACTACATATCGGCGAACCTAGCTTATATATGCATACTTCACAATATGTAGGATTTCGACTTGCGTTTAATTCTTCAAGACCCTCTTGTGGTGGAACAATCTCAACACCCGAAGGATTTTTAACAACTCCAGGTTATCCTCGCGAAACCACACTAGGATTTTGCCAGTGGGTAATCATAGTACCAAATGAAAATCGCAGAGTGAGTTTAGAAATTATCAATATGAATGTAAACAATCAGAGGCTAAGTTTTTACAATGATAAGTATTTTCTTACTCTCATTCAACGTATCCCTGGCAACGAGATCTATAATACTACGCGATTTATTGAATCTACAGGAAATAAAATGGCTCTGTATTTATTTGCGACACCATTAGGTGCGTCCCATCGATTTAAAGCTTTTTTTAGTTCAAACGAGGAAATTTTATGTGGTGGTGACCTGAATGGGTTAACTGGACGAATAACATCCCCCCATTTTGACAGACCCTCTACATGTGAATGGAAATATAAAAATATCGATAATTCACAATATTTGAATAGATCAATAGAATATAATACAATGTACATTAACGTTAAAATTAACTCATCGTTGACTCAAAGAAGCTTATGCAGACTTCTTGATTCTGTTGTAACTATCGTAGCAAACATTCCAAAAAGTGGACCACTTTCTAGAACTGTGTGCAGTAACAACACCAATGTTTCATATAAGTTGCCCTTTACTTCACTACATATAACTTCAATACAATATGATAATTTTCCTCTCGAATTTTACTTAGAGTGGCATCTACAACCTTGCGGGGGCGTTCTATATATAGGCCAAGATACAATTAATATATTTAATGTTCCAATTAATTATACCGATTCTGTGAATTGCGGCTGGCTTCTAGTTACCCCTGCTGGCGTTCGGCTAGAAATTAAATTAGAAGGCTCATTTGTGTTAGGCTGCGCAGATGAGTACTTACAAATAAGGCAAGGTTTAAATCAATTCGCTTCTGTGATAGGAGATTATTGCAGAGATCGAATGCCTAATAATCCGCTCAGCACATCTTTCATGTACACACATATTGAGTACTACTCGAAAGGCCAGAATGTCACAAAAATTAAGGTTTTGGCTAGAAGCACAAGTGATCAATGCGGTGGTATTCTCACAACGAACAATCGCATTTTTACCTCACCCAATTATCCCAAAGGATATTCAAACAACTTGGAATGTACTTGGCAAATTGAATCTGACATAGGCAACAGAATATCTTTGATGTTTGTAGACAGGTTTGCTATAGAAGATACCGTTAATTGCAGTAAGGATGCTTTAATCATTTACGACTGGAAAAATAACGACTATGCTGAAATAGCTAGAATTTGTGGTCGTAACCTACCAACTACATACAATTCTACAGGTAACAATATGAAAGTGACATTACGCACCGATGATGCTATATATTTAGACGGATTTAAAGCTCAGTGGCAACCAATATGTGGTGGAAAATTCTTAGCTACTGATAAAGAACAGTTTATATATAGTCCTGGCTATCCCCGTGAATATCCTCGTTTACTTGATTGCGTTTATGAAATATCAGGTTCTGAACAAATATCATTAAAATTTGAAGATTTTGAACTCGAAGGCACATATCCAGAATGCCACTTTGATAATATTAGTATAATTGGTCAAGGACAGAATAATTATGTATATGAAGTATTTTGCGGGAATCAATTGCCTAAACCATTGTATAATTTTGAAAACATAAAACTATTGTTCAAAACAGATGCCTATACCCAAAGAAAAGGTTTTAAACTATCATATACTCTTTTCTCTTGTGGTGGAGTCGTTAAGGAACCAATTTTAATTACGCCGGGTAATCTAGATTCGTATGAAAATAATATGAACTGTTCTTGGATTATAGAAGCCCCGATAAATAAAATTGTTGTATTTAAATTTTTATATGTAGAGTTGGAAAACAACGTAGAGTGTTATAATGACTACATAGGAGTATTTGATGGGGAAGAACCAACTTTAAACAAACGATTAGCTCTGCTATGTGGTAACTTTAATTCAACAAAAACCATTAGAAGTAATGAGAATAAAGCCCTTTTGAAGTTTATTAGTGACAGCAGCATAAACTATAAAGGTTTTAAAGTTCAAGTATTCTTTAGCTACTCGAAAGCTGTTGGATGCGGCGGCAAAGTTAATTTGACATCAGCATCCAGTCAAATTATAAAGTCGCCTCTTTTAGGCACAAATGTACTTTATGAAAGTTTCTTAGATTGTCATTGGGAAATAAGAACACAAGTGGATTATGTTATTGAAGTTAAATTTCAATACTTCCATATAGCGCCGTGCGAAAATCTCAATCAAACAGCTTTAGGTTTTAGTAATTGCGATTGCGATGTTGTAGAAATCAGAGATGGGCTTAACCCAAACAGTTTTGTTATTGGGAGATATTGTGGACACACTATACCACCGCGATTAATTTCATCACGTAATTTGCTAAGTATAGAACTTTCGACTGATGGAGAAATAAATAGTTCGGGTTTTGAACTATTATTGACAGCACAAAAATCTGTATGTGGTCAGACCACCATCCCTGTCAGCCACGATGTTGTGCGATGGACGTCTCCAGGATTCGAATCTGGATTAATTCCACGTAGATTGCATTGCAAATATGATTTGGATACTAGTCTGGAAACATACACAACAGTACAAATTACAATTCATTTGTTAGATATTGAGGGTAGTTACAGAGGCAAATGTGATAAAGATAAACTTGTTATAATTGGTAATTCAAAACCACACAATGCATCTTTAGGGCAAAATTTTATTTTGAATGAATATAAGGACGACTTTTTTACACATGCATTTTTTTATGAAGAGACATTGCAATTTCCATCTAGATTTGAATTGTGTGACCCTTTAACTTCTGTAGATTTCTATGTACAAGGAAGATTAAGTATCAATTTAATAACTTCAGCTGATACCAGTATTAAAAACCACAAAGGTGTTGATATCGAAATAGTATTTTTAGGATTTTGTGGTAGGAATTACTCGGGCACGCACGGTAGAATCCAATCTTCTTACGATTATAACGCATCAGAAGGAATTCAGAAAGATTGTTACACTCTCATTACTGCTCCTGAAAACCACACGATATCAATATATTTCATGAATATTATCCCCGATTACTTTGATGGCAAAGTGTTCTTTGAAATACACGACGGTAACAATACAAACACGAACACACTGCTAAGAGTAACGACAGAGTACACTGATTTGCCAATATTCTCGACTGGTCGTTATTTACTACTACATAACCATGGACACGGTTTTAACACGATAACATATGATCTGAATTATGTAACCACTGACCGTGGTCAAGGATGCGGAGGAGTAATACATAATATAGTAGGTAAAGTCACAAGTCCTCTATATCCAGAAGTATTTCGAAAGAAGACTAGTTGTGAGTGGGTACTAAAGACCCCAGAAGGTACGCGATTAATGTTACGTTTCAGCGTTTTCGACTTAGGAAGATCGTGTGATCAAAATTATGTTGAACTTCAGGACAAAGATGGTAATATGTTGTCCAGATTTTGCGATGAAAGTCCGGCGGACTACATTAGTAAGGACAACTTTGTTAAAATTGTATTTTATACAACTATGAATAACGGCGGGTCAGGATGGGTTGCAGATTTCGTAGGAATTATTTAAATATTGTTAAATATTTTAATACACTTCTTCTTTATTATTGTCGTTTAACTTATAACTTATGTAAGTTTAATAAACTTAATAAATTTAATTACTGGGTTTTATTTTTATGACTAACAAACTATTAATATCTCTGTTCGGAATCTCGATGGTCAAATGATTTGATAATTTTTCGACGAACT
>DWPT01004124.1:0-13601 GCA_018251895.1 Agathymus mariae mariae
AAATCAAGGAACGAAAAAAAAATTAAAAACACCCAAAATTCCCATAAAAAAAACAAAGAAAAAAGGAATCGGGGTTTTTTTTTTTTTTTTTTTTCAATATAAAGGTAATATAATATACAGGTAATTTGGTGATACTGAAAGTCATATATAGAAAGGAATCAAACACCACCTGCTCGCGTCACCCCTTACTTCATAGGCGAGCGAGTCAAAAGGCTCACTTAACCTTAGCGAAACTCAATAACTTTCACTTTAAATAATAAATTCTCCTTTGAACCAGGCCGAACATAAATGCTGACAGGGTTGTCTACTTCATCTAATTAAACTGTTTGTTACACGTGTTATTTATTTACTAAGTAATAACATTTTGAATGTTCTGAAGTTGTCTCCGCTTTTGAAGGAATTAACATTTATTAGCAAACATTGTGGTTACACTAGATCCTATTGATAGTTTACGTACAGTTCCCAATTTACCATTTTTGATGGTGTGCAAATTTATTAGAATATAAATGGTCACGTAGACAATATTTATTATTGGAATTAAAATCTCATTTTATGTTCATGATTTTTCTTTAACGTTAACGTCAAATCTGTAAACATCTTAATAACGAAATGTGATCGTGATAATTTATAAAAAAAATTATTGATAACACAAAATCTCGTCAATAGCCACCAACCAAAAGAAAATACATAAAATTGGTGACAAACAGTGGAGCAAAAGGGGTGCACAGTTTTTTCTTTACGTATTGTTGCAGCAACGTTCAACAATGTCCTCAGCTCGACGATTGTTTTATGAATGACATACAAAATGGCGGGCAGCGTTATTTATATATTCAACTATTTACATTATAAATTAATTACAATTTTGCTATCTAAATTATTATTATAGATTATTCTTAATTGTAAATGTATTTTAAGATTTTATAATAATAATATACTGAAGTTTATTGATAGTACTTATTGTAATTATTAATATTATTGTATATTTATTGTATTCATTATTCAATATAATCATTATAGATTATCTGTGTACGATAGCTGGATTATAGTCTAGCGGAGCGCCGGAAGCGGCACTTGTAACACTATTATCATTAAGATAAGCACAAACAATTTATGCGTAAGCTTCATTGACACAGCAATAATCGACTTCATAAAATCAAACGTCGTTGGCCTCCGATATCATTATTTAGTCATACTCCAACTTTACTTAGATCGGGTCGACTGAGCTCTGCAACGCTACGCGTTCTCTCTTTTTATGGTAAAATTGGTTTGCTCCATATTATAGCTTGAGTATAATGATGTCATACACAAGCACAATATTTTAAAATTTTCCACTCAGTGCAACAGTCAAACATAAATAACAATTCAAATCTGATTAATAAAGGCCTAAGTGAGAAGTTACCATCAAGGTGGCCAGTTTGTTGATTTGTTGGATATAATACACACATAAATCATATATAGCAAATAAAATAACACTTCAATAAATGTTATCGGTAAGTGTAAGATTTTATGGTAACGCTCGAATAACTTTCACGCAAATCCATGTATATACTGTTTAATCAAATTTGCCATAACTTAATAATCTTTAATAATTAGATTTAATTTGTTTGCTTGACAAAATTCGATGGGGTATATTGAACAGTGATAAATCTTCATAATCGAAGCGTATTGGGGATTTACCTATTCCTGTGTGCCTTATACTAATTCCGAATATAAATTATGTCCTCGTTATGTGATAAAAGATGCATAAGGAACTTCTATTAGATAACCATAAATATTAATATTCAACAAGTTTATTTGTGATCGCTCCAATCTATCATTAATTCTATAAGCAACGACGTAGGTACTAGCTACCTACGTACCTACCCTGTGAAAACCGAAGAATTTTGTGTAGCGAATAAATTTGTAATATAATAAAATAATTATTAAATAAATGAATTGAAATTGAAAGTTTTGTGTGCTATTTCATCCACTTACAAATAATTTAAATGTATATAAACATTAATTGGTAGCCCTGATGCGGGAAAATTGGCTCTGATCGAGAGCCGACGGAAGCATCGCAATACAAAGAATTGATTGTGAACCATAGACAAAGGCTGATCGCGCTTTATTAATTCCGACTTTATATCCAATACTAGTCAAGTGCCCGACTTTTTTTAACTCTGGGCATATTCTCAGCTTTTTATTTGAGAAAAAACAGCAATATTCTTCTTTCGTCGCATTCTCGACTTGAAGCACGTGCTTTGGCTTCAAAGGGGTGTAACTGATTAAATTTTTTATTGGAATGCAAAAGCGAACCTTGGCTTATTAATGTATTTAGTAAATTCTTTGTTCTATAGCCGACTAACACTATAAAAAATACTTTTGTTTCGACGCACTCTACAGCTGAAAAGAACCAAGTGGCTGCGTTGTCCCGGGTAACAATATATTCTCACTAGCACCTTGCTATGCATCCTCTCGGTAAACAAAACCGGTCAAGTCCGAATCGAACTGCTTTGATTTATGATACATACATATGTGTGTAAGGATAGGCACAGGATCACAAATATATAGGCTTTATAAATATATAGGATTTATACCTATGTTTTATATTAGGGATGTTATGGAACTACGCAACCCTAACCAAAACTATCGGATATACGAAATAAAAAGATATCCGAAACCGATAAAGTTTCGTATAATTTCGAATAGCACTAGCCGCCTAGCCGAAACATATTATTATTAAAATTTGAATGCTATTTTTTTTCTGTGTTTATAGATATATAACAACTAGAAATAAAGTCAAAACTGTTACCTTGTTAATACATTGTATATTTTCGTAAATTGTCGTAAAACATCTGATATCCGTAACCGAAATTATCCTAAACAATCAGATAATCCGAAATAATTTCATATCCATAACCGTAACCGAAACCGGTAAAATATAATTAATATACGTATCCATATCCAGATCCGAAATTTCATATCCATAACATCTTTTAAACTATTTATGCAGAAGTAAAACCATGTTTAGTTTATACGTCTTCTTTAACTTTAATGCGCTGATTGTACTGTCAAATAATAATGCTCATTCGAGGAGCATACATAATTTAATTTATAATTAAAAATTTCCAGTTTATTATACCTCTCTCAACTTAAAAAAAACACAGCTTATTTTGGAATCTTATTCCATAAGAGTCCGACTCAGTCTTGCCGGTTGCATAATGTAACTCTATGTGTACTGAAATTAAAGTTACCACGTACGTTACACGCACACACATACATAGTACGTTTGGTGAACATCGGGTGTGACAGATATACGAGATCCAGATACCGGACAGGAGTGATCGTGTACAGTTGAACGCAGAAATGAAAACATGTAAAAATCCTGCAACAATATCCAGAACGCCTTCTAACCAATACTAGTGCCAGCTTGTTTTACCCCGTGAGAAATGCCCTCAACGAATTGACCCATTTTATTTTGCATTGTTGCGAGCGGACATTATAAATGTGTTAACTTATTTGATGTGCGACTATCCCATTTCACCCATGTATTTCTTGGTTACGAATGCGATTTAAAAATGTATTATAAATAAAAGTTATTGCCAACTGATGAATAACCAGACAACCGCAACAAGCACACAGAGGCACAGCTGTTGCGACACGCGCCGACCCGAAGTCGCAACGGTATTAGTCGTGTACAATTCCTACCGTTCAACAAGTTGGGTTAACCATCGATGGTGGAAGTTAAACAACAGTGCGGTTAATGGAGTTGAACGGTTAATTTGTGCGGCAGGTCGCAGGTCGGCTCAGTTTGTTCATAATTAGTTTAATATCTGAGCGGCACTCGGCGATGGCGCGCGGTCCGCGATCGAATTAGCTAAAATTGCATTGTCAACGGGAAACGCGGCGAATAAACTTACGCTAGTTGTTACGTCATTACGTTACGCTATGCGCCCATGAATAATCTAGTTTTAGAGACAAAACTACAATATTGCTAGAGAAGAAACACTCTCAGGCAGTACTTAGTATTAGGGATGTTATGGATATGATATTTAGGATCCGGATATGGATACGGATAAATGAATAATATTTTACCGGTTTCGGTTATGGATATGAAATTATTTCGGATTATCCGATTGTTTCCGATCCGATCGGATCGAAGAGCTATCTATTATCTTCTTGTCTACCAGCTAGCGTCAACGATCGTCAAGTCTCAGTTTAATGAATCAAGATACATAAACCACACAGACCTAACACGAAGAAACTTCTCAGTAATTGTAATACAGTCGTAGTTTTAGCCTCTCCTTAAGATAACGCCATCGCTCAAAGCGCGACGAGACGTCGACAAACTATAAGAATAATCGATTGCAGCCACAAATGGAAGCTACGCGTCGTTTGCGGCGCGCCTCATTCTGATCTCCCGGCAAACAAAGCTCGAGCTTCAAAGGCGCCGTGTAAAAAGGAATCCAGTGATAGAGGCAGTCAACAATGGGCCCGATAAGGCGCGGCGACTCAATATATGAGAGACAGCGTTGTACTTGTGACAGTTATACCTTCGAAATAATACCTCGCATTTGTATCGGAATAATGTTGGTGCGGCTGGTAGCGATCTCGTAACTTCCGAACAACTCTTAACGATTTGAATCATAATCACAAAATAAATTTATTTTGAATTGAAAACTACATAGCTACAGTGCGAGTTATTATTTTATACTTAGAAATTTTAGACCCATATTTGAATATAAACCACTGGAACGTCGATCAGGCCAGACGGTATCGCTACCAAGATAACATCGAGTTCGAAGTGTTTTAGGGTTAAGACTAAAAAGCAAATAAGCTTAATGATTGAGACATCGGTGTCATTCGTATCATGTTTGTACCAGACTTGAGTACTGTGATAATAAGTATATAATAGTGAAAACCGGCACCTGCTACTTGAAGCAGTCTGTTCATGCGTTGGTATAGCGCTGTGACGGTTCGCATCTATACGAGCAACAAAGGTTGTCTGTAAATAGAAGTATCAACGTAATGAACAATGCGTCCGACAATCCAAACTCACACATCGGAGACCTCCAACATTATAGCTACATCATAATCAAACTTTTGCAATAGAAATTTTCGTTTGTTACTCACAAAATAATCGTAGAACAACGTAGGCAGTCAGGCACATGGTACCTACTTTAGTTTCGACTAAACTTTAGAGAATGTCATTTTGATCTGTGACACACATAATCACAAAATAATATAAATACTAAAATATTTATAATTATACGGAAATAAATATAGACTTCCTTTTTTAATATCTCAACTAAGAAAAGAAATAAAATATTATAATTTAAATTTTACTTTACAAATTTGATCTTGTTTTTAAGATTCCAATCAAATGTATCCTTTTCACACGTTCCTAGAGCTCTCTTTTAAAAGACAATGTGTACTTGAAACAAGCGCTATTACAAAACACGACACATTATCGGCACCATCAACTACCATCAACACTCTCCGGTCTCTGAGGCGATCCCTTGACAGCGATAAATGTCGCGCTCTTTGATCTTACTTCGCTGCATACATGTTGAATATTTTACCGGAAAAAAAATAAATGGAAAAAGCGATAATTATTTACTGTACCAAATGTAAAATTACGAGAAAACTTTATGTTACGAGAACAGCTTATGTTGTTTAAATATTGTCAAATTCAAAACACAAACAATTAAGTGTTTAGTTCTTAATTACCTTACTCTCGAATAACTTATTTTTTCCGCTATTAAATACTGGCAATAAACCACACGAACGCGAGTTACAGGCAGCGAAATTTGTTAGGTGTTACCCGCTGCAGCTCACGCCTCGGCCGCGCGTATTGAGGTGGGCTTCCGGAGTCGCTACGTGGCGCATTGATACCGCGCCACCGATAAATATTGTGGCGAGCTTTGACTGCCGCCGGGGCCGCCGCTCCGCCGCGTGAACTTGCAAATAATGTGGCGCAAGGCACAAAACAGACAATATTTAACATGCAAAAGGGGCACCAAGACCTACGACAAAGACTTCTAGACAATATACATTGTTTAATACATTTGTCTTTTCTCCATCTCTAATTCTAGACACGAGATTTCCCAAAAACGATGGTCTTAGGTTTATACGTTGCACGAAAAAGGCAAGTAATTTACAGATTAAGCCTAGTCTGCTATTCGTTGCCTTATTGCTTTTTTTAGTAAAGGGGTTCAGGGGGCCTTTCTCTACGTTGAACACATTGTAAAGTAGCAGACGAAAATCTTCTTTTTGGGGCGGAGCCGAGAACAATTCGGAATCAGGACATAGGGGTGTCGTAAGAGCCTTAAACCAGACGTACTTAATACTGCTAACGAGCGACTTTCTAAACTCTTTTGATGACAGTATTATGGTATGTTCAGTGGCGTACGTACAGTCTTCTCGTAATGACATCTGGCAATAATTACAATTCCTCGCCTTACTTCCTGGAATCTATATAAAATACATTAATGAAGTCACCTTATTATACGAGACGAGATTCTAGGTCATTCATAAATGTCGATATCCACGTTCGTAACAAAATCGATAACCGAAGCTACGCTATTATTTGATGAACCATCCAAAGTCGATGTAAATAGACGTCACAACACAGTATCAGTGTTACGGCAAATCAAATAGACCTAGGTCGGCTTAGCGCCCGCTCGGTGCTCGGGGCAGGTACAAAGTGCGAAGTATCTTGGTGTCGCCCCAACTCAAACATCATAAATCGCAGCCCCCGTCGCCGCGTGTAAACAACCGACAATCGTTTATGATCTAACCCGCACGAGCCTTTGACGGGACACTCGAAGCCCGAGACTGACGTAAACCGTAAGAGATAAAGTCGTTTTTGCATTCTACTTCTGAATTTTTATTTGTATCGTTCAGGTAACTCCGTTGCGTGCACGGGAAAATTGTGTGCGCAGATGATATCTTTGTTTTAAATCGTATGTTTGACTTATATTACTTGTATTTGAATTCCATTGTGATACGAAACGATATTGTGTTACATAGCTTACAGTTCTCATTGTGATCGTTGAACTGATTCTAGTTTAATGTCTCAATGTACTCTACTCTCTTCATATATTTACGAAATGGGAAACGTAAATATTATGGTTTGTTATGTAAGTGTATATGACACAAACGATATTGACAACAACACATCAACGCCGCTAGGTACTTGTAACCAAAAACGATTTTAATCACAGCTGAAAACCGACCTTTGTCGTAAGGAACACTCGATGAAAGAGCCAGTTCGTTTGTAAAAAATCAATATGAAACTTTACAAAGGGCAGAGTTTAGTGAGATTGAAGTGCAATGCAGAATGCGATGACAAAAGCACGTCTTGAACACGCGGCGGGACAAACCAGCATCTCTAGGAACCGACACATCGGACAATTTGGTGTGCGGATGTGGTCACACAGCTCACTCGTCCCATTTCCAATGTTAACCGTTGATGACAACCTTCGATGGTTGTGTAGCGGTAGTTTCTTTGATTGCCCTGTTGGTCTCCTCCTATTATTACTAGCTTTTCGCAATAAATTTGGTTGATTTATAGATTTCAATTTAAAGCTTTTATTACTAAATAGCCAACATGCTAACTCAACATTTTTATTTATATTAACGTAAGCATCACAGTCGTTCTGCGAACTGGCTATCCATAGATAGTTGCACTACGAACACAAATTCCATTTTTGTTCTTTATCGTGAAACGAGTATAATTTCGCGTCAACCACCTTCCGTCTGCTGTCAAACACCTTTGAAACTCGATCAAAGATTAACTTTAATACAGTCGAACATCATATTGGCACATTAGTCACAGCAGCAAGGTCATTGCAATCGAGTCGACGTCTAATTGAAATTCTAATAATCCTGTAAATTCTAACTAAAATCGTCATGTCCAGAGCAATATTGCATATTAAAACTAAACTCCAAATTATTAATTAGACTCGTGATGACCTACAATATGTCTTTCAAAACTCACTCAAACTTCTAATTTGGGTTTTCGTGTGCTTGGTATGGCTTTAATTCTTTTAATGCTACAATAGAAAGATTAGAAATTCTAATCAATATATTTTGGAATTCTATACTATTTTATATCTGATTGATGGAGTTAAAAAGAGTATAGAACGAGCCTTTGAAGATGTTTGTTAATGTTCAAAATAAAAAATGTTCGAATATCCATAATCCGCAAAGCGCGCGTGTTGGCAGCCCTGGGCGGGCGCCATCGAGTCTCCTTTGATCTCCGGCCGCTCTCACGCCTCGCGCGCGCGCTCTTATTGATTTCACTACGTTTGTCCATTAATACTGTGTAAACATTAAACAACTTGTTTCCACATATAGTCGGTATTGAACCACTCTAATGAATTTTTATTGTTAATGCACTTCGCTGGAACACCGACATGAGTGTTAATTTACAGTCCTTATAGTTTCGGAAATGTAATAATTTTAGGAGAGCTAGGTTGATCAATCAGAATTTACCGCATCAATGGAACGAACATCTGGTTCGAATGACCATCTACTACAATGCAGGCGGCGGGCGTTACGAATCACTTCAACAGATGGCCACCGCACATCAACGCACCAAATAACGCCTGGAGAGTAGCAAGTTTCAAGTCATAAAATGTTTTATCAAGATTCGCCTGAGCCTTTATGAAATTTCTTATGAAGCAACGACAACAATGAAGAAAACTTAGATACACGCTACCTCTTTTAATGTTTAACTTTTATAAAACAAAGGCATTGTTTAAAAAGACAGTGCTTTCCCTTTTCATACACTATGGTGTATGATTTCCTAACGAGTGAGCAACAAATGCCAATTTGTCTACGATTTTGATAATTGTATACTGAACGTTTATATAATAATTAACATTACACCTAAACTCTTCAACTACATAGACATCACATATAAATGTGCACAGAGCCACTCTATATTTAACATATTAATCAGAATTAAATATTCTACGTTAGTACTTGGCGAGAGAAAAGAAGACACTGAGAAAATAGTTCATAATACGACCCTTGCTCGAACATCACTAGCATCGATTGATTACAGTAGCGACAGAGTCATTTGACTCTTTACATACTAACTAACGAAGCTAATTATGTATTCATGATATAAAATCTATACTTCAAATGACTTGGAAAGCATAATCCGGCCGCTGAGGTGTAAGACGTCGTTTCGTCCGTGAAATTGTACAAATAAATAGCGGTAAAGATAACAACTTACAGGGAAATTGCTAATGATGAGCGGAGCGCGGCCCGCGGGCGGTGCATTAAGCCGGCGGCAAACATCAAAGGGCCCTTTGACCGAGCCGACACTCCCACACCCCTCCACGCCATCAACCCGCGAGTTACTAAGCGCCGTATCACATAGACAGCGTTAGTTTACGTCAGACGAGTTTTTAATCTGTGATTATCACATTCAATGCTTACATGTTTATATTACGTTTTGATTTAAATTATTTGACCAGTGTTTCAAATATGGACAAACGTAACAAGCAATTATCCCAAATAAAAAATATAATATTAAGTCTATCAAGGAAGCAGACTTAGAACAACAAGCAAAATTTTAATTTTTGCCTTAGATCATTGGAAACAAATTGCTTTACAATTTCCCATGCAACATAATGCGTACATCGATTCGCGTTTTGACAACGGTGCGTTCGAACCGCCTACCGTACACGTCAACCTTATCACGTCACTACTCCACTACTGATACCAATTAATCAATGGGTCCCCGCCCCGACCGGCCAGCACTCTTCCGGTCTCTCGCTTTGCCAGTTTTTGTCCGCCATGTCGATTTACGGAATTATTAATTCACACGAATGATAAACAAACTTCCCACTCTGTCAGCGTGACATACCCTTTATCTTAGATGCACATCGCCATCATACGGTTTAAAATTTGTACGTGTGGGTAGTAGGACAATTTTGTAACAAAAAACTAAATTTATCTTTGAATAATTTCACAAATAACAAGATAAAGATCTGAAAATTAATATTTTTAATACATTGACTACAGAAACATTACTCTCTCCGTGATCTCAAAGACGATTATGGCCATAAGAGATTACATACCTCCGACATCATGAGTAATAATAGAATACTTGTCCTGAGAAGTCTGGTCTAGTGTTATGTAGTGATGTCTCTTAACATAATTATATTTTTTTACAAATCCTTTTGTACATTTTCGATGATCACGTAAAAACAGCAGTACCAATCTAAATTGTTATATGAAAAATCTTTTAGATACGACAACAGTAATTCTATTTGTTTCTGCGTCGTGGCATCTTTCAGTCATAAGTATAAAATAGATAAGCTCTCGATTGTTATTAGATACTAAAAATTATAAGATTCTGTAAAAATGTCATAAAAACATAGCAACGCTGAAATTCATTACGTTATCTTTCTATCTCACTCTCGTTAGAAACATCATTATGACAGGAAAAAACTGACATGATCAAAGCTGAAAACAGAAAATTCGAAAAACCTTTTTGAGATAATCCGAAATAGCTTCATGTCAAAAGACTTAAAAAGTTGTAAGGAATTCATTTAAAATGACGCTGAATTCACAACCGCGTCCACCAAAACAATTAAACACAATACAAGTAGTATTTCTGTTAATGTTCTCAGCATTAATATGTCATAACAATAAGCATTAAAAAAAATAACAGAAAAACTAGTGTTTTACGCAATATACATATGCGGTTTTAAGGAAAACAGACGAATCTATCGATTTTTTTTAAAGAACAATTTTGCAACCAAGAGCCTAATCGATCTGGAATTCAGCTCACGTTCCTCTCATATCGATAAAAAAATCTTATGGGTTGCCTCCTTGCTTGTACCTACTGTGTGCTTGTATGTTCTATGCATAACCGAATACGACGAATACCAAACAACACAAGAACACGTTAATAAGACGGACGCACTGCAATGGCGACGAATACTATAAATAGATAAAAAAAATATATCTTGTTATAGTATATTTTTATTAAATTTCCTCTCCTAAACATTCCTAGCTCTAGGCGACGGTCGGCGGCTCGCCACTGACGTCGGCGTCTGAAATTCAGCGCACGCTAAGCGTCATCTCTTCGCGTGTCGCTGCATTCTATTAGTAGTTTCCAAAAAAGCGGTGGAAGCTGTTGTGTAGAGGCTGGTGCTTGGTGATCAGCATTCGGCATCAAAAGATAAAATACTCACTTTCTTTTTATTCCGTTATTAAGTCAATAAAAGATCATCGAATTACTAAATTATGAATAACTCAAATATTCTTAAAATGGACGAAGGATAGAAAGGTGGAGATTACTCTAGTCTGCCACTCGTGCTTGCTCAATGTGGAGACAGGAAACCCGAGCCCAGTAGTAGGACAATATGGCTTGTAATGATGATGATGACCCTTACATGTCCAAGTACACGGAAAAAACACGAAAATACATTTAGCGAAAACCAGAACTAAATCGGTTATGACGTTTCTGAGATTAGCGAAAACAAACGCATAGACAAACAGACAAAAATTCTAACAACCGTTGTTTTGGGTTCTTTTGCGTTAATGAAGGACCGTAATAATGTTTTTTTCTCATATATCCTTCATGTACAGAAATCGATTAGTTAGAATTTTATTATTAGTATAGATATAGATTTGCATTTTTTATACGCATAATAGTGGTTACTTCGACCTAACCTTCGCGCCTATACTCAGAGGCTGTGGGCGAAGTACTCCAAAAGGTTGACGGCCATCGTGTACTATCAAAGTCAACGTTACGGTGCACATTTATGGTTAATAGGCACGCAGTATCGGTGGAGGAGGCTGGCGCTAATGCCGGCGACCGCGGTGAGTACGGCTAGATGTCGCGCTGGAGTGGCTCGTTATCGCCAAGCCCGCGGGCCTCTCATACCACGTAACGATACGCTCAAGGGCACTGAATGAGTGTATGCCCCGCCACCTATTAGATAGCTCTCCGTACCGAGTTGGCTAACGAACTAAACAAAACATTGACGACATAAATGCCGGCAAAGAGTACAAGAAAACTTCCAAGTCAACCATGACTATTGACTATTACGCTATCGCTTACTTAATCATTACTAAGCGCCATGAAATAAAAACTATCACTTTTTAGGTTTATCATCAAAGAAACAATGAATACAAATATTTAATTGGACGTGGAAATAATTCCAACGGTAATATACCAGGCGCTGCGTGTGGTGGTAGCAATCGAACGCGATATTGAGACAACAATTCAAACAATTCCAACGGACCGATGACGACGAGATTCCGTTTATCGTGAACCGAACCGGTCCTTCTGGCGAATTCTCTCCACCGTGCCGATGACGATGATTGGTATATCAACGTACACAACGCAAGGTGAGGATGTTACTTTGCTAATAACGGCTTTTATTTTGTACTGGTAACATATCCTCGACACGCTTCAGAAGAACTACGCCTTTCAATACCACCGGCTCCTCGAATATATTTTTTTTAAACATATATTACATTACACAGACAGTCAGACAGCAAAAGCTCTTTTATTTCACTTTTAAATATTATAGCGAAATCAAAATTGGATCACAGAAAATAGACAAATTAAATTATTGATTACATTTGCCTTAATTATTAACATGTTTATATGTATTTGTATTATATAACCAATGGTCCTGTAATTGTTAATTTGTTAAGTGTTGTAAACTGGTCAACATTCAATATCAATTGTGGTTTCAATATCGTTTGTGGAGGAACATTGAGCTCCGATGCGGTACATGCCTACGTCTCGAGTGACACTAGACATCAGTCTCAGACAGAGTGTTTGCCTCTTTGTCTTGCTTGGCAATTAGTGCAGTCCGTTCATTTAATTGTATCGGTCGGTTAGCGACAGACCAGTTACCCATTAAAAGTGTCGTCAATTACGTAGGGCCCAGGTTGGGCGCCATTGCCATAGGCAACGTAAAGCGATGCTGGTTCATCTAACCAATCAGTATATGACTTGAATTTTTCTCCGACTATTCCAATACTAATATGGACGACGGAGGATAAGAAAACCTTATGTATAATATTAAGATTTACGATTTAAGATATAGCTAAACATTTCTTCCGACGTCACATAGAGCTGTAATTTTGGTTCGAAAAACGCATTAGTTGAGACTAAACTTTGTGTTTACCTAAAAGCGAAGAAAGAGTTGCAAAACTTGATAAATTACGGGACGGCGCCCGCATATCGAGACCGCACCAACTTTCATGTTACATGATTGGATGGGAATACCGATTGGATGTGTGTAAACTGAACGTCTCCAGTTCTAGCCCATTCCTGTGGTATTTTAAATATTTCAGACTGCGTGTGTACA
The DNA here is from genome assembly GCA_018251895.1 of Agathymus mariae mariae. Taxonomy (NCBI): domain Eukaryota; kingdom Metazoa; phylum Arthropoda; class Insecta; order Lepidoptera; family Hesperiidae; genus Agathymus; species Agathymus mariae. The sequence goes on from DWPT01004124.1 coordinate 13,335, forward strand.
TTTGAATGATTGAAAAATATGACAAACATCAAATATTTCTGACTTGCAATAGATGTAATAGTTTTATATATTGTATATTATGAAACATTCGACTATGGAACAATACACAGTTTTTTCACAGTTGTCACCTTAGATAGTAAGCTTCAGTGGGGCGCTCAAATATCGGTTCTCGCAGGTATACTAAGTAGGTTTGTTAACGCCACGGACGTAGAGACAGGTAGACTTATTTATTTTGCCTATTTTCATAGTCTTACGTATTATGGTATC
>DWPT01004125.1:0-13601 GCA_018251895.1 Agathymus mariae mariae
CGGCTACCGTCTTATTAAAAAACCAAGGGCCATTTGTATATGTTTATAGTCTAACAAAGGCCCCTGTCAACGTTATTGAATGGTTCATCCCCGAAGGTTAATTTCAGTAAAACATTTCATCAACAAGTTCTTTACAAAATAAACTTTAAAAGCACGCCGAGTCGATTTCGTTTTTAGAGTCATTGAAACATTTTCTTTCCACGTATAGGTAGTAATTAAAACCTTTTTAATTATGTAAATTAGTGAGATTAAAGTGTATTAGTCATATTAATATATTGTTTATATTTATATGAATATATATTTTATTTCGGTGGTTGATGATTTTTAGCCAATTTTGAAGACATAGCTTATTGCTAAGTGAAAGTAATTTGTCATGATTCGAAAAGTGATAATACATGAGAAAAAAGTTTTGGAATTGTCTTATAGACTTAGCAAAATGTGCACACGTGTCTTCGATTAGAGTGTTTTACGTGGTAAAATGGTGGGAATTCTTTTTATATGTGAATAGTCGATAAACGAGCAGATGCGCCACCTGATGGTAAGTGTCCACCCTTGTCCATTGACTTCAGTAACACCAGAGCTATCACCGAAATGTTGCCAGCCGAAAAGGAAGCGGGGGACCCGCATTATTACTGGCACTCCGACGCTGCAATCGAAACACGTATTAAACATTTAATGGTCAATTTTAGAAGAAGGGTGGTGGCTAGCCGGTTGAGCAAAATACCCTACCACTATGTAGTACTATCTAGATTAAACTGGGTGGTATGGAGCCCAGCATCCTCCAACAGGGGCACCGGTCATTAGCTCGTTCAGCAGGTGCACCGCGAGCACGGGAGATAGGCTTGGACTCAACGATGAATTGAGCCTCTTACACTCCAATATAATAGTAAAATAAAGTAATGCGAAAAACGATATAATTATATGTAATGATGAACTTATTTAATGTTTGCATTTAAACATTCGTCAATACTAGAGAAGCATTTCAATGAGTATAGAAGCTGAATCTTCCTTAAAATAATCAACTCGGCTGGACTATCAACATTCGTCAATACTAGAGAAGCATTTCAATGAATATAGAAGCTGAATCTTCCTTAAAATAATCAACTCGGCTGGACTATCAACATTCGTCAATACTAGGGAAGCATTTCAATGAGTATAGAAGCTGAATCTTCCTTAAAATAATCAACTCGGCTGGACTATCAACATTCGTCAATACTAGAGAAGCATTTCAATGAATATAGAAGCTGAATCTTCCTTAAAATAATCAACTCGGCTGGACTATCAACATTCGTCAATACTAGGGAAGCATTTCAATGAGTATAGAAGCTGAATCTTCCTTAAAATAATCAACTCGGCTGATAGTCCATATATCGTTGAATATTTTGTTATACATTAAAGGCCCCATGAAAAAAAGGTTTTTTTAAACCGTTGGATTTGTTGGGCACTATTATTGCCTTGTTCGTGTCTATAATTTAAATTTATCAAAGTCTATGTATTAGTTATCGAGGGAGGATTTACAAGGGACGAAGAATCGGAAATTAACTCCAGTTTTCTACTTAAAGTTTCAAATCCGATTATTGATTATATTAAATTTCAAACCCATATCCAATCACCTTTGTCACATAATAAATCATCCGGTTTACCGTTCAACATAAACATGTTTATTATACAACACGACAGTTTTCTTCACAAAAATAATTTGACATTAAAAAGTATGGGAAATAATGGATATGTCTTAGATTAGCTTTCAAATTGTTTGCCTATCAAAAAACACAAATTACATACGTTTTACGAACTGAAAAACACTAAGTACTTTTTCGCTGGTTGTCGATAGCCGCCAAACATAAAACGCCCCTTGATAGCAGTTGCACCACAACAATATAATGGTGTAGCCATCCAGACACACTTTGTCACGGAGATTCTCCCACAAATGAATATGAACGGCGCGCAGCCAACGCCGGGGGAAACGGCTATCGTAACATAAACCGTCTCGTAACGTTTTATTGCGATCATACTTCGCGAGATATTACTATCTGAGCTCCATAAATAATACACTCGTATTTTGTTGAGGTTTTAAAAGCAGCGGCTTGCTGTGCAACGGACTACAATATGTAGGTACATGGACAGACTTAGTTTCAAGAATTACGATGAAAAATCTCAACACTTACATAATAGTATCTATCACTCGCGGGTGCGTCTGGCATGTTCGGGTTTTGTCGAAGCTACTCGATCCGACGCATCCGGCAATGGTATTCCAAAAGTTTAAATAATACTGTACATTAATTACTAAACAATCCTGGAATCAATTTTCTAATGAATACTAAATATATTAAAATACGTTTAAATCAACATCCTGTAGCGGGCGCAGTAATGGGTTGGCCGCAGACGCACGCCGAAGCCGCAATGCAACACAGAATTAATACGATTATTACGGAAACTTTATGCACACACACACGCTGTTGTTATTGTTTGAACAAGACCTCTGCAAGTATTATAGGTTGTGGTCTCGTAATACTGCACTAATGTTAATATTATATGAAACAATTGTCTGGAAAATTTTGCTATAGTGCATAATTATATGCAATGTACGATCTGCGTCGTTTGGACACTGCAGTATTAAAAGTAAAATAATAATTATATGTGCATTAAAAAACAAGAATGTCTCAAATCATATTTCATCATATGCCATTTACCTTATTGTTTTTGATGATTTTATGACTCAAATTGATAACTTAATACATTTTTAAAACGTTTGCGATTTTTTGTATAATTAACTATTCGTACTGGTCATGATAATCGTTCACACACTCACACTCGCTCACGACGTTACTTTAAGTTACGAGTGGCACATATCATCACAAATATTTGCCCTGGGACTCAAATCTGGAACCTCTCGTACAGCCGGCAAATTCACTACCAACTTGGTTGTCGCTGGTGCTATACGTACTTATATTTCATAAGGCGACGTGCTTTAGTAGGTTTGTGCAAGAGATCCTGTCTGGGAATAGCCATGCTTTATTCTAGAACGCTGTTGTGTTGCCACCCCGTGTGCAATTAATGTAACAAAGTTGTTATTTCAAAGAAACAATTATTGCACAGACTTTTCTGCTTTAGAAATGGAATGAGACTCCCGAGGCTCGTCCACAGAAACGTGACCTATAATACTGAGCACAGTGCTACTAAACTTTAGTACTTCGTTTTTTATTTTGTTATTATAGAATTCCCCCATGCGTAAAATTTTTGTTATAGTTATTCTGTGTATGTTCGATCTATCCTTATACATTCGGGCTGAATATTTAAATTTTAAGTTAGTTTTGTTTAAAACTGTGACAGTTGTATTGTATCTCTCATTTTCATTAAGTGAGCATAAATAAAGTTATAAAAAATAATAACTTATTTATAAACACCTAATAAAACTTAACATTGCAAATTTAATAATAATAAAACTACTTACCTTATCGATATTTCAGTATCTAATATGAATAAGTTCGAACAAAAGTTTGTAGGTAAAATACGAGAGTTTAACATGTGTAATACAATCAATTTTCAGTATCATCTTAATTTAGACTAGTCAAGTAACTTTGATATATTCGATTTTTAATACTGGCAACTTTGAATTTTAATATGTTACGTTTGCTTCAAAATTCCAAAATTGAATTCATTTCAAATAAAGCCAACCGTATTTTCTGTTTTAAATCGGTTCTTCATTTTTTTGACGTCATTTGATTTTGCTGTTACGTCGCTCTGTACACGACTATAGCAACCGTAAAATATTGCGTTATTTTCGACTTTCAGTTCCAACGTGACATCAGCGCAGCAGAAACAGCTCGAAGAATCAATTATGTGTTTGGACCAGCCACCACTGACGAACGCACGGTGCATTTAGTACCAGTGTTTTCGTTTTGGAAATATCCATTACAGATTGACCACGTCGACTACTGAAAATATAAGTGGATAACGAAGAGTTTTAGAAGATTTTAAAAACCGAATCATCACAGACCATGTCAAAGTTAACATCAGCGTTTAAATACAATATAATTATTACAATTTTACTTAAAATTAAATATATTATTTAAGACAAAAGATGTACTAGTGAGTATTTGGTGGACCTGCGCTGGTGTTATCCACTAGTTTCTTGTTTTTTTTCTTATGTTACAATTACTTGCAATTTTAGAGGACGATAATAATTATGTCTTATAACTATAAATCACATCCATAATTGTTCGGTATAACTTAATTTAAAAATTTTAGAAAAAGAAACCGAAAGTATGGTACCAATGGGATGCCATAAATGCTTAACATAGCATTATTAGATGCTAAATTTTAAATAACTATTGTACCATAACTGCATAGTCTGTGCATGTTGGCTTATTATTTATTTAATCTGTGGGTCTTCTCTCTCAGTCTCTCGGTCTCTCGATTTCTGTATGGAAAAACTAAATCGTGAATGTACGGACGCATCGCGCACCGCTATATTTATTTTCTGCAATAATAGTTTGACCCCGAGTTTCTTTTGTTAATATTGTTAATTCATAGCCGGCACCGAAACGATAGACAGACAACTCCATTATACTATGTTAATATTGAATTAAAATTGACTGTGAAACCTTAAAACTGAAAATTTAATAATTAAAAGGATTAAATTGACTTGAAACATATTAAAAAATTATAATTGCAGAATATAACAACACTTAAGAAATATTAATTACTGAAAAAATAATTACAACGATGCTGCAAATATTTTTTGGTAGTTCTTTTTTTCGTTTTCTTTTTCCATTTTTGTGCTTCTTATTTGTATATATGTATATATATCTTGAAACATTATAAATTATGGCTGGAATTCAATTGAATAAATTAAAAAGGACACAATATTTTTTTTATAAATGGACCAGGGCCCAAGTTATGCTGGTCGATTAAATATATAAACACCTAAATATATTTTCGTTATAAATTATTAAAACGAAAAAGGATCAAACAAAATGATAATATTAAGAACACTTAGGTCCTTAGCGCAGACTATACATAATGGTATTCAGTGATTTTAATGACAAAAAATAATTAATTTATATTTGACAAACGTGACCTCCCGGCATGTAAGAAAGATCAAATGAAAACTAACTCAATTCTTCATCTAACAAAAATTTAACAAAAGCCAAAAGACTAAAGGAGGGAAACGTGAGAAACAATCAGGAGACGGTTAGCGATTTAGCTGTTGACAAATTAGCCAATTATTCTGCGACGATGAAAAGTTTCCATAACCTGTCGAACTTATTACAGCGTCCGGTTCATATTGACTTTAATTTTCTACTCTGTTGACGTTTCCAATGATATATATCTCCGGTGGGAAGGCAGAAATAGGGTTCCGCTTTTTCAAATAACAGACACCCCATCAATCGTTGCCGTCACTCATTTGCACTGGCCGCGATGTTGAAATATTAGAGTTATCTATCGGGAAAATCACGCCTGCAAAAACTATTCGTACGTCCGAAAACAATCTTTCACTTTGATTATTTTTCTATTGTAAATAATAGAGGGAGGTTATGAGAGGTTATTGTTTGAGGATAAACATCGGGACGCACGTCAGCCTCAGGGTTTTTATATATACTTAGTTTGTTGTTAGGTCAAACGTAATATTTTGATTTGATTGCACACACAGAGATATAGTTACGTGGACGGATAAGAGATTATATTATAAAATAATATTTTATAGCTTAGTTTTTTTTTCCCGTAATTTTTATCATTATCAGATATCATGTTTGATACTGATAGTATTAAAAATATAAAATTACACATTCGATAAACAAAGTACCTTAATTAATTTTATTGGGATCTTTTAAAAGTAACTTGTAACTAGATTTCGTTAATTAGGTACGTTTTATATAACAACAAAGATGTATTATAGAGTATTCGGGTACCATATACTATTCACTCAGACCAAAAGGTAACATACAGATGTGGTCAAAAGTACGTACGCCATTAATAAGGACGTTTCTGTTGCACAGAGGAATTATAGGACCCCACAATGCATTCCAGTGGATATTGATGTGCCCTACACACCGCCTTTTACCCTTTAACTAATGTAATAAGATTACAAAGGGGTGCTGCAGATGTGTCAGGGTTGGACTTGATTGGGATCTAACTTGCCGTTTTGAAATTCGTATCGAGATCAAAGGATTGACTATTTCAATTATAACGTGATGGAATTTGATAGATACGGTGTTGTTGTTTGATAAATATCGAAATCTGACCATTGACTCTTAACAGATTAAGTAAACCTAGTTTGAGTGAACAGTTTTTGCGACTGGTCTAATCATTATATTATCCTCGGTATTGTATCCTTGAGTTTTGGCGTTTATGTATTTAAAAATTATTTTATTTTGGTAGAAAAATAACAATTTACCAATTCCAAGCTCTGTCGCTCTATCTCTGCATATTTTATTTGTTGACTAAACGATTGTCTATGACGGCTATAATATAGCATTGCAACCCTTCCCGAACAATTACGAATTCCTTACTGAATTTTCGCTGGCTAATTATATCAACATATATATACATATATACATATCAATATAAATAAAAAGGGTATATTAATATTTATAAAGTTGAGTTCGAATTCTGTAAGCATTTTTTCTATTTAAATTATGTGCATTACATCACTAATTAATTGTCACATATTTCGGTGACGGAAAACTTAGTGAGGAAACTGACATTACTTAAAGTTCTCCACAATGCTCTCAAAGGTGATTAACGTTTGCCAATCCGTACTTGGCCAGCGTGGCGTGGCGATGATGATAAAGATTAAAGAATACAGTACCGATGCCTTATAGAATTAACTTGCATATAGATCAGGTCTTAATTTTGGAGGAGTTTTTAATTGCATGTAAATCTACTAATCCTAAGCTGAGACCAGCAGTACCTAGTGCAGTTGTAGGTTTTAATAATGGCCGAATAAGTTTAAAATGCCGTACGGCTGAGAAAAAATGTTACCCTTCGACCGTCCTTTTGTTTTCAGGGTAATCATTTAACAAATTGCATACGAGTCTCCTAATCCGGCCCTGCCCTCGCATAACGAATCACCACTGACGTTTTCGCAAGCGTTAACTGCGAACGCGAAGGGTTGGGGCGCTATATTATAGCCATTATAGACAATCGTTTAGTCGACAAATAAAATATACAGTGATAGAGCGACAGAGGTTCGAATACTCGAACGGACAAAACGATGCGTCACGGACGCCTGCTGTATTTTAAGCGAGATTAATAAGTTGCGTATTATAAGTAACCAGTAGCTTTCCAAAGCAAATTTTCACTTTGATCTTAGTCGAATGCTGGTAATTCAAATGGTATGGAGATAAGTGTTAAAGGCATTATTCGCATATTTCCGGCCAAGCAGGAAACATTGGCGCCGCTTATTGCGAAACACGTCACACACGTCAAGGTTGGTTGTAGAAGGAGCGTCGTGGTCAACACTTCACACTACCTATAGTTGATAGAATCAGGCGTTACTTTGCGGAAATTCATTGTTATTAAATTAGTATGAATTGTCTTTGCAATGATCCGCAAGCACAATGTATGATGGTATATACGTTGCCGTTTTAAATATATTTTGTTGTTACTTATATATATATTTTATAGATTATTTTTCAATGTGCAGTGATAGAGGAATATCCTTGTTAAATAAAGTAAAGATGTTATTCAATTTACAAGGGGACAACAAAATTATAAAAAACTATATCCTCTACGCCACATTTTTGAAAAGATAATAAAAATTTAAAATTAAAAATTCTAATTGAAATTCCACTTTGGTTTCATTGAAAAAAATATGAGATCGAATAATGTACTCTATAAATAAATAAACGTTCGTACTCACTCCTAGATCTGTGATTCGCCGTGTTCGGGTGAAACAAACATCACAAAAACCTAAGACCTGAGAACAAACATTTACCTATATGTTTTATAAACGAAAATCAAACCTGGACTTCTTAGCAGACATAAATATCTACATTAACGTTAACAGATGAAAAATTGTTATTATACTCTATTACGAGTACATGAGTAGATAAATTTCATCTTCTGATTTTTTATTCAGTTTTATTTTAGTCTTTAAGATTGTTAGATACTTCCTTGGGTATATTTCGTTAGTAGGTCCTTAATTTGTAATGTACGGATATTTAAGTAACAACACGGAGATGCACTAGTGTTAAAATTTTGTGGTCTCATAAACGCATATCTTAAAATCCAAAGAGGACAACGGCTTTTTGAACTCGGTCTTACTTGTATTATTTAATACTGAGATGTAGTTGCTCGATTTTATTAGTTATAAACATAAAAATTGTACGAGTAGCTTTATCTTGATAGTGATATTTAACTTCATAGTAAAACACAATTAGGAAATGTACTCTAAGCGTGGATGTAATGGTCACTGCCTCTTGCAGCTTAAGAGATGTAAAGGGCTCTGTCCATCGTTGATTCCAAGTCCAACACCCTACCCGCTTAGTACTTATAACAATTCGTCTGATTCATGAATTGGAACAGCTCGATAATATGAACTAACATCCACTTCTTAGTGGAACTAAGTGGAAGTAAGTAGTTCTTAGTGGAATTATTTTTTTTCTGATTTGTATCGTAAATTATGCTGCTGTGTAAAGCGATACCTTATACATAAAAAAATTAGCTAATAGAATTCGGACTTGTCTAAACGTCCTCTATATAACGAACGATGTACTAAAATTAAACATCGTTCATATTTTTGCGGTGTCAATAGTAGTAGTGACATCTATAGAAAGAAACTGATAACTTCGAACATCAACACCAACTACTGTCAGCGCCATCTGTTGAAATATTTGTAAACACAACAACAGGTTCAGGTGAATATGTCTGATAGCAGTGTAAGGGGAATGATAATTATTACTTCAACTATTAATATCCATAAGTACTACAAGATGGCGCTTTCGCTAACTATATTTATTGATGAAGTATAAGATTTTTGGAAAATATTATGTATGTATCTGCTAATGTGAAAAAGGGTTAATATGCCCCCTGTTAACGAAATGGCATGCAAATATCTACAGTCGTACTTATATATTTTTTTTTTCACTTTTGGTTCGTTTTTACAATTCATGACAGCACAATTTGACATCTCTGTGTTATTGTCGTCACTACTTAATACCGCTGAGGTTCAAAATATTCTCTAGAGTAGAACGCGGCCAGTTGCTGCTCCTCATACGGGCCGCTACGACGAACTTTTAGTAGGTATTTATCCTATTTCGTTACTTGTAGTATCACAGACCGCCCACAGTCTTATTGTAAATTAGGATTGCGCTTTGGTTATTTTCATTTGCGAATTAAAGAAAACTGATTCATAGAATCCAAATTAAAACATCACTTAAACATACGAACAAACTTTTGTTTATATTCAATTGGCAGCTGATCCGAATCCTCCCAGCGGTAGATACCACATACTAGCTAGAGTAGGTAAGTACAATAAGTATATGTTAGAATATTCGAATATATTTTTGTGTCTGTACTTGCAAAGTAGTCCCGTGAAAGGATTAAAAAAATATATTTACAAAAGCAACTTGGGATCGACACGACAGAGCTCCGACAACAGTGAGTAAGTAATATTGCAAAACAATGTCGACAAAACACTATAAGTATTTACTGCCTATAACTAAGGCTTCGCAAACCAACGTTGCCTCTATTCTTAAAATCCCCATAATCCACTTAATACCATTCACGTGGCACGCGAGCGTTCATTCCTTTAGACCCGCAGCCCCTATTTAATTAACGACATTGTAAACAACATTAAGGTCGACCACAAAAGGCCCAACTCCCGTCTTTGGGTACGTGACACTTGTTTAAGATTAACTAACTAACATTTGCGGGTACGCTTGAAAACTCATTGACAGATTCGACGTGAATAATTGCATGTATAATTTGTTTCAGTGATGCGGACGTGTTCGAAATAAAGCTGCTAAACAATACAACAGTTTTTAATTTTTTAATTTTGTTCATACTAGAAACTAATAAGAACTTGCTTCTGTAAAAAAATAATTAGTGAGGAAAGCAACATATTTGATGTTCCCTATAATGTTTTCAACGGTGTGAGAAGTCATCCAATCGAGACTCGACCGTTCAAATCAAGCACACGCCTCAACAAGATGCGACATTCACTGCATCGCTTTTTCCATTTCGAAGCAGCACCGTAAAATATGTGACGATCTCTAAAACTGGTCTCTCTGTATCTCTAAAATATTTGCAGAACTAACTGCAAAAACAGTACCCGCAACCGAAACGTGACGAAGGAGAAAGTTAGTTTAATATGAAGCTAAGAAACAGGACGGAATAAATTTTGACTAATTTGCATTTCGTTAAGAAAGATCGATCTACAGACAGACGCTTCTTCGGGAATTTATTATATCTTTGCAGATGCAAATTACTAAGTTTCTGCTTGAAATTAAGTTGGAGATGCCTTGAGTGCTCTTGGGGTGCTGCTTCCTGAAAGTTGCATTTGAAGTCATTTCTCGTGTACCTTAATATTTCAGCTCATATTTTTTAATATACACATATGAAGTGCTGTTTAAGCTTATATTTGTTGTTACGTAATGAATGGCGTAACATGCTTTCGCTTTCTTTAAGAAAATCTACCACTTACGTATAAAAAAGTACCCCGCATCGGTTCAGGAATATATTTTTCTATATTTGGGATTTACAAAACATTTTAATTTACTATCATAGCTGTAGCCGGGATGTCAAAACTTTACTAAGCCCTTCTAATAGTATATCCATTGCTCATATTTAATTTCAATTCCCTGTTTCTTGGGAAAGAAGGATCCTAGACTATAACCTATATTATCATGGGTGGCCCAAATAAAGTGGTCCAAAATTTTTTTTTAACTAGTGAGCACTATGATTTAATTTTAGAAAATACTTTAGGTGAGCAAAAACTGAAGGCTTAGAATTTGTTTATATTTTTTTTTAATCAAAAAATATAACATTTCATTACACCAAAACCAATCTGATGTGAAAATTATTCGATGAAATCAAATCAAATTTGGTACAGAAGTACTTCGAAAAAACATTCTGCTATAGAAGTTTTGCTCATGCTGCTAAAAAGTGCATACCTTAACATGTAGTAATTCGTTACACAAAAATTCATAGTTGTCCTACTATTGTAATATGTTTAACAACAACATCATGTGCATTAAACACGTCAGAATCGAAGGATTACAAAATTTACCATAATCATTATAACAGCCTCATGTCGTGATGAAACCCATGTTACAATAGGACAGAAAACTTTTCGGTACGAGCACAAACACTCAGTTATAAATTAAAAATTCATGTGTGCAGGGTTTTATAAGGTACAAAAGTTTTTCCGTAACGTTTTGTGCAATGTGTGTGTGTGTGTAAGGCAGTGATAAAGCAGTATTCAAATGATTTCAGCGAGCGAGTCCAAGTGACAGACGCGCATAAAATTCCACTTCCATTTTGCGAGGAGAGAGCGGTCTTACATTTTCTCCTTCGAGACGCCTCATTTACCTTTGTTCTTCTCCATTTCAGGAATTAGGGTCTGGTTATATTGTCTGCCACTGACGACATAACCTTAATTTGTATCAGAAATTTTACAAGAAGTAATTTTAAACAGTGAATAATTTCGTAATAACAAAGATATTATCTACTAAAAACTGCACCTGGCTAAGCATCGGAAAACAGTGTATAATTAGAATACTCCTTTGCAACAAAAATACATCCACAATACTATACGACAGCACAAAACCAGTAGATCCTTAGGCCCACTGATTGAGACAGTATTGCATTACCAGGACTGTTAAGTTCGATGTTGGAGTATACTAACAAAGTATCTTCACAATACTAAATATAAGGAGATACTTATGGTCCTTGGTCATCGATCAATGGACCAAGCATTAGTTTAATACTTACAGTTACAATATTAACAGTAATATAGCAACGAACTCTTAGCTTCAAAACTGCTGCTATTCTTCGTCGCTCAAACCAACCTTCATGCAGTAAGACCAAATCCTTTTTTAACAGAATAAAACGTTGAAAATTCACGCAAAGTGATAAGGTGCTGGGTAAATTTTACGGGCAAATTTGCCGTAACAATAATAACAACTCGTAACTAATTAAAAGTGGGACGATGACTCCAGGGAAGGAGCTTCCTTATCTTACCTTGATAAGGTTGGCAAAAAAGTTTACAATGTCACAAACATGTGTTTGTAATATGCTCATATATCTTTCTATTCGTACAACGCATCCTACTTTATGTCCAGGATGCCGCTTTCTCTTTTCGCAACTTACTCAACTGTGTCTCCAATTAACTTAATAAGTAGTATATTTACAAGTTACAATACTAGTTTTAGTAGCATGTCTTAAGAGAGGCCTAAGTCCAGCAGTGGACTGAAAAAGGCTGATGATGATAATTAAAATAATAATGGTGATGATTACTAGTGTAATTAATAAATCATAACCATATTATACATAAATACTCTATCCAATTAAGTCCAAATTACATTTTGGAGTCATAACTTTTTGCAACATAGTGTAAATTTGTAGATAGCAATTACAGAAGTAAACATGTAGTGCATAGAATATTGTCGTTGACACAAAATTTCCACCGTCCCAAGCAAATATGGCCTATATCCGATTAAAAATCAACATTTGACCATCTTCAGTTCATCAATTCTTAAAAGTACATAAAAAAATTATTACTTTATTCGATCTTTAATCAGGAATTCGAATAAAATTACGAATTGCGACGGTAAAGTAGTTTCATCATGTTGAATTATAAAAAATATGGTCGAAGTTGCCTAAAATAAGACGCAGGAAAGGAGGTAGAGAATAATAAAATTTTTGCTCCATAATTAAGTTTGACGTAATCTTGTCAGCTACCTTTACGCAAGCGTAATCATATTACCAATTTATTTTAAAAATCTCGTAATTAGCCAGGAGAGCATGTCGCGCAGAAATATATAGAAAGTTCATTATTTTTATACCTCCTTTTCTGCTGACGTTCCTGAAAGACGGCTTCTAATTAGCAAGTTGAGAGCTAAATATTACATTTACGATATGTAAATTTTAGTGAGCGTACTTTAGCTAGCTTTAATCTAAACTTTATATAGCTTTATTTAAAGTATACATTTTGTTGCACGGCTAGAAATTTTAAGTTTACTTCCTTGTAAGACGGAACCTTTTAAGCAGTAAGTAGGTACATATTTTATTAACTGTGTGTTATGACTTTCTTGGTAGTTATTTTGACATTAGTGTCTTAGTATTAAGACAATTTTTTTAACTGTTCCTAATAATCTACGAGTATAATTACTTCGTTCTATGATTGTTAAACGTTCGTATGCATCTTCTGATTTAGGAACCAACTTAGGAAGGTTTGACGACCCCATAGCCTTGCTGGTAGTGACCCTGCCTGCCGAGCGAGGGGTCCCGTGCTTGATTTCCGGCCGGGGCAGACGTTTGTTTGTAATGTCATATTTGTGTATGTCCATGCCACCCGCAACACAGGTTATTCTACAGCGGGGGTGTGAGTGTGTAAACGTTTTTTTTTTATGCCTTATACATGCAAACGAGCA